>CM077080.1:131694315-131950966 GCA_039513925.1 Platanthera zijinensis | reverse complement strand
TTCGTCGCCATCAGTTGTCAATTTGACCTCCTATTTTAGGTCACCATTTAGGAAAGTTGACTTTACATCCATTTGGTAGACATGAATCCTTTATCTATAGTATATGCAAGAATAGTCTTATAGCTTCCAATCTAACTACTGGTCTAAAGGTTTGATCAAAATCAATACCTTCCTCTTGTCTATTTCCCTTGGTAAGCAGCCTAGCTTTATTTTTAATTATAACACCATTCTCATCAAATTTATTCCTAAATAGCCACTTGGTTCCAATGATGTTATGTCCTTGTGATTTGGGAACCAGCTTCTAGACCTTGCATCTCTTGAACTGGTTCAGTTCTTTTTGCATAGCCACAATCCAAATGGGTCTATGTTTGCATATTCAAACCATTAGGTTCAACTTGAGATAGAAAGCTTTAATACATAATAATTTTGAAACTTTTTCTTACTGTGATACCTTGGCTAGCATCACCAATGATTTGATCTCTTGGATGATCCCTCAAATGCCTGATAGCTGTTGGAAGTCTATTATCAGCATCTTGACCTTCAATGGTTGGATCATTCTGGTCTTCATCCATGTCCTGTGTGAATTATTCTTCTTATGGAATGCACACAACATCCTCTTCCTCTTGGGTAGTAGGAGGGTTCTTGATGGTCAGATTTTCCATCTTCAACTCTATACCTGCAGATTTAGAGGAGCTTTGCAGCTCACTGTTAATCATTGATGATTCATAAAACACAACATTAACAGACTCTTCTATAACCTAATTTTTCAAGTTGTAGATTCTATAGGCTTTATTATACTTGTTGTACCAACAAAAATTCCTTCATAGGATTTAGCAGCAAACTTAGTCAAATTTGACTTCCCATTATTGAGCACAAAGCACTTGCTTCCAAATATTTTGAGGTATGAAAGATTTTGTTTTCTGCCTTTCATAATCTCAAAGGGAGTCTACTTGTGATTCTTGTTGATATAAGATATATTCAGTGTTGGTACCAAGTTTGTATTTGAGTTAAGTCTTTCCTTTTAGTCTCTTGACCAAGATTTATCTATAGTCAAAGTTTAGTTTTAGTGTAGTCACTTATCCAGTGAAATTTTGCTAAGTTAGTTTTTGGTTCAACTATAGTCGAACGCCGCTCGACTATCGTTGATCAGTCGTTCGACGATCGTCTTCCTGTTGATCGACTATCGTCTGTCTCCAGATCGTCTAGCTTTGTCTCTTGACAGCTCGACGTTCTGCTGTTTCTGTCTCGACGATCGTCGACCTCGGCTCGACGTTTTCTGTCAAGCTAAGCTCGACGCTTTCTGCCTTGCTCTGAGTCGGTCGACTATCTGTCTGATAGGTCGACGATCTCAGTAGGTCGGTCGACGATCTCCGAAGATCGTTCGACTATCTTTTGTCTGCCTTTAGATAATATTATATTCGTTATTATTTGCTATCTAATTATTATTATTAATATATATTAGATTGATTTACTGCATATATCTCAAAGCAATCCTTGCCTCTATCTTTATGCTAAGTCAATTCCTTCTGTCATGTATTTTGTCTTATTATCGGACCTTATTCTGCAGCATGTCCTTTATTGCCGTTGGATCAAAATGTCCTCTATGGCTTTAAAGAGTATTTTTTTGATGTGACTTTATCTTATTATTTATCAGTTTGATATTGCAGCAGTGCTATAGCTTTTATTCTTTATATAGAATATATATATCTGCAAGACTTGTTTTGTCTTTATGTTAAATGCAGCCCAGTTTACAGATTCCAGATAAAGACAAAGTTCAACTCAAATATTAGAGTCGTTGCTGCTGCTCTTATTTAAAGAGTTCTTTTGAAAGAACAAGCAGCAGCAGAAGGAAGAAATACAGTACAGCAATACAGCTTCTCTCAGCCATTTCACATTTAACTAAGAAGATATCTCTTCTGCTCTTCTTTAACCTGAGTGCTCCTGTTCCAGGAAGATTTTACACTCAAAGATATTGAAGAAGAAGAAGAAGAAGGAAGCTGAAGAAGAACATCTATTCCATATCTCTAGTCTTCTTCAAGCTTTTTCCTTCAGAACTTCAAGACAGCTTGCTGTCAGAAGTTCTGAAGAGATCTTGTGCTTCTCTAATCTTGTTTAAAATAGAGAAGACAATCTAACTCTCCTTCCCCCTCCTGTAAAGGGTTGTTTACTCCCTTTAAAGTAAAGCTTGGTTTTTATACACCTGATCAAAAGTCTAAAGGGTCTCTAGATCTACCTGCAGCAGATCTTATTGGTGGCAGGGCATCTGATCAAAAACTTGAGTGGATTCCTACCATGGAGGTAGAAGAGTGGATGTACCTATTGAGAGGGAACCACTATAAATTCCCTTGTGTCGCCTGGTTGTTTGATTTATTACTTGTGTTGTTGGCTGTGATTAGTTTTAATTAGTTTGCTAGTTGCTGTTTAGGATCCCAAGCCTTAACTGTAATTACAGTTGGCTCTCTCTTGTGCACAACACTTGTGTTAGGCTTTAGGGTTACTTCTCAAATATCTATAACCTTCATTCCGCAATTAACTCCAAGGGAGTTGAGTAGACAGTCAACTTTGCTAGTGCAATTTTTGATTACTCTATTCACCCCCCCCCCTCTCTAGAGTAGTATCTGAGTGCTCCTGTTCCAGGAAGATTTTACACTCAGAGATATTGAAGAAGAAGAAGAAGAAGGAAGCTGAAGAAGAACATCTATTCCAGATCTCTAGTCTTCTTCAAGCTTTTTCATTCAGAACTTCAAGACAGCTTACTGTCAGAAGTTCTGAAGAGATCTTATGCTTCTCTAATCTTGTTTAAAATAGAGAAGACAATCTAACTCTCCTTCCCCCTCCTGTAAAGGGTTGTTTACTCCCTTCAAAAGTAAAGCATGGTTTTTAGACACTTGATCAAAAGTCTAAAGGGTCTTAGATCTACCTGCAGCAGATCTTGTTGGTGGCAGGGCACCTGATCAAAAACCTGAGTGGATTCCTACCGTGGAGGTAGAAGAGTGATGTACCTATTGAGAGGGAACCACTATAAATTCCCTTGTGTCGTCTGGTTGTTTGATTTATTACTTGTGTTGTTGGCTGTGATTAGTTTTAACTAGGTTTGCTAGTTGCTGTTTAGGATCCCAAGCCTTAACTGTAATTACAGTTGGCTGTCTCTTGTGCACAACACTTGTGTTAGGCTTTAGGGTTACTTCTCAAATATCTATAACCTTCATTCCGCAATTAACTCCAAGGGAGTTGAGTAGACAGTCAACTTTGCTAGTGCAATTTTTGATTACTCTATTCACCCCCCCCCCCCTCTAGAGTAATATCTATCCCTTTTCTTTCATTCAGGACATGACATACAGTGTTCACTACCTCAGCCTAGAAGTATTCTGGGAGAGAGGTATCACTAAGTAGTGTCCTGCCATCTTTTATGAGAGTTCTATTTTTCCTCTCAGCTATACCATTTTGCTGGGCTATTATTGGAGAATAAAACTCCAGATGAATCCCATATTCTTCATAGAACTTTGTTGCGCCATTAGATTAAAATTCAGTATCATGATCACTTCTTATTTTGACCACAGAACTATCATTTTCATTCTGGATTTGCCTAAAAAGGACACAAAGATGTATATGTTTTCAAACTTTTTCTTTAGAAATAAATAAGTAAATCTGGAATAATCATCAACAATCACAAGTTTATATACTTTCCTACTAGACTGTGAACTAGCGTAGGACCAAACAAGTCCATATATAGGAGGTATAAACACCTCTCAGATTCTTTGGCCCCAATGCTCATAATGGATGCTTTTGTCTGCTTGAACTTTTGACATGCAGAGCAAATGCCCCCCTTAGTGCATCTTATATTGGGCCCATTTCTTACTAGCCCTTCACTAAAGTTATTGTTAATTATCTTGTAGTTCAAGTGATCAAGCCTCTTGTGCTATTGCATATAATAAGTGACTTTCTCATTTGCTACATGACATACTGGTGAGTCAGTACTTAAACACAATAAGTTTGAACAATATATATTTTGTAACACCCCAAAAACTGTAAAATAGAACGTAAAGGTGGCTATCATCGGGCGATAGTGCGTATTCCTGGCGATAGAACTTGATGCTCTCAATGCACTCGACGTACTCAACGCACTCGATGCTCTCGATGCATTCAACAAATCGTTGAGTGGTTCTATTATAGTGGCAATAGTGGGTATCGCGTGCCATAGTGCCAAGTATAGTTTGGCACATGCCGGATGGCAGGACGACGACCGAAGAGCGGTGGTTGACTGGAGTCAAAGCGGCTACCGATGATATCGCCCAGGCGATAGCGGATATCACCTAGCCATAGCGATATATTTGACTGATCAGCTGAAATCATAGCCATTCATTCATATTGAAGAGAGGATCATGTGGCTGGGGTAAATCTCGAGGTCACTTAAGCAGAGGTGTGGAGAAAAGATAAGTTATTTTCTCTTCTCTCACACTCTCTCTTTCTTTTTTTAACTCTTAAAAGAAAGAGCTAAGCAAGAAGAACGCTGAGGGCTGAAGCTTTGCAAGCTTAGAGGAGGAGATCTCGTGCTCGGAATCAAGAATTGAAGCTAGATCCATGAAGAGTAAAGCGAGGAGCTCCTTTCTAGTTGGATAGATTGCTCATGGCTCCAAAACGAGCTACAAGGGTAATGATCTTCCTTCTTGGACAAGTGAAGTCCTCCATTTTGCATTTACATAGAATCATGAATCCCCCACCAAAAGTTGAAAAAGTGAAGGGAATTCTGATGGGTTGATACGTAATATCCTCGGGTAATTTTGCAAAGAGAATCTGAAAATCATAGTATGGAATAGGCATGTTGTGTGAAGCCCATCCGTACAGGTTGGTCTAGATTGGTGGTGTTTTAATTTGCGTGTGGGAGAAGACTCCGAGTATAAAAGAGTAGTTTATGGAGTCTGAAGGGTTATTCCTGTGAAGTAAGTAGCAAGAAGTACTGGGGATGCACTCCAGGAAAATACCTAGAAAATCATACAATTTTTGGATAACTGTGGATATCGCCTGGCAATAGTGAGAATCTTTTGCAATAGCTCTGTGTGAGATGTACTCTATGGAAGTCCAGTTTTCTGGCACTACAGGATGCTGTAGTGGTCTATTGGAAGGATTTTCCAGTTATGACTGAGTTTGGAGACAGAAGAAGTGTTCTGTTGTTAATGTCGGGCGATAGTGGCTATCGCATACGATAGCTTCCAGATTGTATTGTTCCATGCAGGGCCTGTCTTGTGGAGACCGTGGGGCTAGTAGGTGAGTTGTGAGCCTAGGTTCCCAGCTATGGCCATGAGTGCAATTGTGTATCGATTGCGGGCTCTGGTCCTGGGAACCTGGTGGGCGGCAGTCAAAGCTGAGAGCTTGAAGAGCCCAGCTAAAGAAAGGCCAGTGAGCCGAATGGGAAAGGGTAGGCTGACCCGCGTCTTTTCGTTCGCCATGATGGCTGTGACCGTCGGTATTTGCATGGCGATTTGAGCAACAGGCTGTTGCTGAACTGTACCTGTGTTATATCATTCAGGATAGATTGCCTAAAGTAACTGGCTTTTACCGTTGGCATAATGAGAGTCTTAGGCATGTGCCGGAAAGACTAGAATGCTCAAGTATATGATGCAGGCTTGCACGTTTCACACCGTTTGGAACTACGGCCTAACACCACGACACTCTTCGATCCAAACCCTACACTCGCACAATCGCTCTACGCGACACCACGCAATTACATCTATCAATATTTTGCTAGCGCACGGGTAGCCAAGCCGGTTTGGATCCAACAAGGGCTATAAGGCCAATGTCCGATCGAGCTAAAAGGACCAATATTGGGTCCGACCGAGCGATGTTGTACCAAAAGAGATCTACCGAAAAATTCGATTCGGAATGGGTAGATCTCTCCCAACAAAAGTCAAACGAGGTTCGCCAAACCTTTTCGAATATAAAACAAAGATAAGGGAAATACTAATCAAGCGAAGAATTCCACGATTCAATTTCTAGTTATCCAAAATAACGCCAAAAATAATCCACCACAAGATCTAGTCTAAGAAATGAAATCACACAAAGAGGTAGGTGGAATTTCGTTACCCAATCGGAATGAATGATTCCGATTACTCTCTACTTGGATCGCTCCTCAACGGCTCCGCTGGAGTTGCGCCGGAAGGAGATGAAAATCTTGCCCGCCTTCATCGCGTCATGCCGGTGCTAGGATTCCACAAGGAGGCAAGCTTGCCTTGGCCGAATTCTTTACAAACAAAGGGGGGGAAGGGTTCCTTGATGGTGGTCGGATTTATTAGTGGAGGGGGCGGCTAGGGATGATTGCAAGGGAGTGAGGGAGGAGGGTCGGCTTTGGGAGAGTAGTTGGTGGGTCGGTTTTGATGGGAATGATGGGTAGGCCGGTGGTCAAGGAAGAGAGGGGTAGGGGAGCCGAACTCCAAGAGGAAGAGGAAAGGGGAAAACCAATTTTAGGGTTTCAAATTTTATTTCATTCAATTCTATTCATCATGAAAGCAACTTGCCTATATATAGGCTACAACAGTAGTTCGGCTATTTGCAGCCCATAATAAAAAATAAAACAACACTCCTTAAAATGAAACACAACATGACATAAACATTGCCATAAACATTGCAAATTAAAGGAACATGAAAATGAAATAATTAATCTATCATTAGATTGGTTTGAGCCGCGGGCGGATCTTTTGACGTCGCTCCACATGGTCGTCACGACGCCGCAAATCTTTACTTGGAAGCGGTGAGATAATTTCCGTAAGCATGCCGTCTCCGTCTTCAACGCGTTGAGGGCCGTCGTCTCCATCAATCCTCCCCCGCTTAAAACTACTCATCACCGATGAGTAGGTCTGAAAGTACCGGTGCGGGGTAGCATCATCCAATAGAACCTCAGAGTGGCAGACAACCCCACTCGGAAAGAAGAGCACAACAACCTGGAGTATCCTGTTATGCAAAAATTTGTTCCTAGGGAACCTTGAAGAAGCATTAGGCAATAAAGAAAAACAAAATTTAGCATCAACAACCAACGTACCTCCAGAGAAGTCCGAAGAAGAAAACAATCCAAGTATAAACTCACAACTCAACCCCAAAGAGAACAAAGTGGACCCAAACGGACAGGCAGATAAATCATGTGGTGGAGAATCATACGGCGTTAGATTAGAAACATCAAAATAAGGGGTAATACCCCAATCAATGGAAAGCTTCAAATGATAAGTAAATTCTCCAAATTTCATTAATATCCGATAAAGGTCCCGCTTACCAAATCGCCAACTTTCTAAAGTGCCCGAAGGCATCCGTTCAGGGTCGAGACGCACCAAATCTAAATCGATCGTCTTACAGTGAGATACTCTTTTATGTAAGCTAGCATAAATATGATACGAATTAATTGGTATGGCTAGCGCTTTACTAATGTGCTTGTATAAAAGGGGATCATAATGAGCATAATCCGGGGTGAGTTTCGGCGACAAACTAGAGGGAAAATAAAGAGACACAACAAGAGTGATTAATTCTTTTAAAGCGCGCCTAAGAATCATACTATCGTGGGGAGTGAAACCATGGGCTACGTGACTCAACCCGAATATGGTGGATATAGGGGTTAAGTCAGGGGGAACGGGAGCCTTAACTTCAAAGATGACTTCAAATGACTCCAAAGTCGCAGTTCTAATTCGAAAATTATTACGACCACACTTGGCATGCAGATATGCCAAGGGAATCTGCGCATCATAATTACAGAGAGTGTTGGACGCTCTCCGGTGTGACACCAGCGGAACTACATCAGGTGGCACCAATATAATAACGTCAGGTGGCGCTAACGGGACTTCATCAGGGGGTAGAAAAACATGTGCAAATAGACCGAAAGAGTAAGCACATCGAGACACCACTAGAATAATAGGCCTTATGGCCACTGAATCAGAATCGAGAACAGTCGTGGACATATCCATAGATGGATACGTGGAGTCTCGAACCGTCAAAAGTGACATGTCTAAAGGAGGGGCCCGCAAAGTTAGACAAATAAAATAATCCAGATCAGGAATACAAAACTTGTGTCCAAAAGGGTCCGCTAGTCGGATCAACTGATCAAGAGGGAGAGTCGGTAAAAGTAAAACTGGGAGAGAGTCGAGATCCAATTTAATTTCATGCGACGGAGTTAGCGTTAGGGGACGCTCATCCGGGTAGACATCAATAACGTCTTCCAAAAATTGCACTCTCTCACTAGGACATACTTCCAACACATCAATCACGACGTCAGTAGCAGTAAAAATCTCACGACTGGGAGCTTCGATAGATTTCGGAGGAGGTGCTAAGTCATACCCCATGCCAAAATACGGATTTATCGTCCATGTAACAACCTCCGGGTGCAAGCACTCAAAGTCAACCGAGAAATCAAATAGAGGATTTTCCTTCCAAGAAAATTCAACTGGCTCGTCATCACCTAACTCGCTATCAGAGAGACATTCGCCACTAGATGACTCTATCAACACATTAGAAACCTCACCCAAATCATACTCAAAAATGGTTTCAGAAACATTGACGAGGGGAAGTGGAGATAATTCCTCAAAGGAGAAATCCTCATCCAGGTCACTAGGGTAACCAATCTCCTCATCGTCAATACAATCGTCAGTAATATCGGCCTCGTCCTCAGTAACGGACACAGTCCTAGACACGGTCTTGGACTCATCAGGGGAGTCATCAACTAAATCAGGCAGCTGAGGGGATAAGTCATTCTTATACTCAGGTAGGGGTCTAGTGCCCTTGCAGGGAGGAGTAATAACATGAGACGTCCTAGTACGGGAGCACGGGGGGACGTACTGATTCGACGTAGGCAAAGTCTTAGGCGGCAACTCACTCACATAATCAGACGACGGAGAGCGGCAGTATGGTGGGTAATACTCATCCGTTAATAAACTCTTCATAATCTGCCAACCGACATGTGAGTCGACGGAGGGCATTCCCAAACGTTTCTCCTCGTTGAGCCAGAATGTATAGGCTCGACCCAAAAGTTGAAATCTCGCAATGGGAAGCCTATGGGCATCCACAATGTGATTTTGCTCAAAATAACACTCCATGTCTTCCACCCAACGTAAAAACACTCGCGGTCCACCTAGCCCATCATAGGTCGGGGCAGGAATCCTAACATGCCTAGAGGTGCGCGGTGGCGGTGCTACTTGACTAGCCTTTAGTTGGCCAACCAACGCCTTAATATCATCCACTACCGGGCAGTGGAATTGCTGTCTACCGTTCCTAAGGGAACCTAAATATTTTTCTCTGGAAGCATTGACGTCATAGGCCATATTGTGAAAACCGGCGAGAAAACTCGATCCGGAATTTGTGCACATACAAAGAGAAATGCTTCTGGCTTAGTTAAAATAGGTTTGTCGGAATTGTTCCCGCTTAACCACTAGGATAATAATAATATAAAATAGATTTTCTTGCTGAATAAAATATGAAGATTATTAATTTTTTTTTTTTGATGTTTTTGCTGAAAATAAGAAATTTAGGCCGCTATTGGCAGACCAACTATTAAATTTTAAAATAACTTAATAAAAATAATGACTTAATGATAAATAATATTTTTTTTTTTAGATTTCTAATTAAAAATAAGACAGAGAATTTCCAGAATTTTTTATTTTGATTTTGAGAAAATTTGAAATTTAGAATTTTGAAATTTTAAATTTTGAAATTTGAAATTTGAAATCTTAAAATTTGAAATTTGAAATTTGAAATTTTGAATTTTGAAATTTGAATTTTGAAATTTGAAATTTGAAATCTTGAAATTTGAAATTTGAAATTTGAAATTTGAAATTTGAAATTTGAAATTTGAAATTTCGAAATTTGAAATTTGAAATTTTGAAATTTGAAATTTGAAATTTGAAATTTGAAATTTGAAATTTGAAATTTAAAATTTAAAATTTGAAATTTGAAATTTGAAATTCGAATTTTGAATTTTAAATTTTGAAATTTGAAAATTTGAAAATTTGAAATTTGAAATTTAAAATTTGAAATTTGAAATTTATATTTTCTTTAGCCTACCTAAAAATAGAAGGATGGTGCCGATTAGGAAATCGACAATAACCTCCCTCTGATACCAAATTGATGCAGGCTTGCACGTTTCACACCGTTTGGAACTACGGCCTAACACCACGACACTCTTCGATCCAAACCCTACACTCGCACAATCGCTCTACGCGACACCACGCAATTACATCTATCAATATTTTGCTAGCGCACGGGTAGCCAAGCCGGTTTGGATCCAACAAGGGCTATAAGGCCAATGTCCGATCGAGCTAAAAGGACCAATATTGGGTCCGACCGAGCGATGTTGTACCAAAAGAGATCTACCGAAAAATTCGATTCGGAATGGGTAGATCTCTCCCAACAAAAGTCAAACGAGGTTCGCCAAACCTTTTCGAATATAAAACAAAGATAAGGGAAATACTAATCAAGCGAAGAATTCCACGATTCAATTTCTAGTTATCCAAAACAACGCCAAAAATAATCCACCACAAGATCTAGTCTAAGAAATGAAATCACACAAAGAGGTAGGTGGAATTTCGTTACCCAATCGGAATGAATGATTCCGATTACTCTCTACTTGGATCGCTCCTCAACGGCTCCGCTGGAGTTGCGCCGGAAGGAGATGAAAATCTTGCCCGCCTTCGTCGCGTCATGCCGGTGCTAGGATTCCACAAGGAGGCAAGCTTGCCTTGGCCGAATTCTTTACAAACAAAGGGGGGAAGGGTTCCTTGATGGTGGTCGGATTTATTAGTGGAGGGGGCGGCTAGGGATGATTGCAAGGGAGTGAGGGAGGAGGGTCGGCTTTGGGAGAGTAGTTGGTGGGTCGGTTTTGATGGGAATGATGGGTAGGCCGGCGGTCAAGGAAGAGAGGGGTAGGGGAGCCGAACTCCAAGAGGAAGAGGAAAGGGGAAAACCAATTTTAGGGTTTCAAATTTTATTTCATTCAATTCTATTCATCATGAAAGCAACTTGCCTATATATAGGCTACAACAGTAGTTCGGCTATTTGCAGCCCATAATAAAAAATAAAACAACACTCCTTAAAATGAAACACAACATGACATAAACATTGCCATAAACATTGCAAATTAAAGGAACATGAAAATGAAATAATTAATCTATCATTAGATTGGTTTGAGCCGCGGGCGGATCTTTTGACGTCGCTCCACATGGTCGTCACGACGCCGCAAATCTTTACTTGGAAGCGGTGAGATAATTTCCGTAAGCATGCCGTCTCCGTCTTCAACGCGTTGAGGGCCGTCGTCTCCATCAGTATACCATCAAGTCTGGGACTGTGGATGGTGGCGGGATTGGGGTTGTCTGGTACCCCGATAATGTGCCCTGAGTGCACGGAACGTCTGACAGTTGATGCAGACATTTATTATATTGAATGGTGCTTAATTTGTACCTTCTTATGATATATCTATAGTTGGTTGTTATGCATGCAAGGAAGGATTACCTCTGCCCCGGTATGTGGTTGGGTCGTTATAAATTGGTCAGCTAAAGTTGACCGTTTCCTTGTTTGCCACCCTTGTGGTGGATTGTGATAATACGTTTTGTAGTCTAAACTATTAAGGTATTTTTAGTTTTTGATACACAAATCATGCCTTGTAAGTTTATTTGTTGGCCTCTTTTTGTATATATTATTGCCACTAATGTTTTATTCTATTTTTGCAGGTTTGTAGAGTTTTCGTCAAAAATTGACCTGACACGCCCCCCCCCCCCTAAAACGCCCTCCCTGGGCGTATCATAGGGCGTATAACCTGATCCCGAGGAAGGTTACTGTCGAAGACCAAATCCCGAGAAAAAAACCTGACATGCCCCCATACATGCCCTCCCTAGGTGTGTCTCTAGGCGTGTTACCCTCATTCTGAAGCTGGCTGTCGCATTTAAAGATTTTCCATTGCTGCAGGTCAACAGTACTGACATGCCCCCTACACTGGCGTGGTCCTGGGGCCTGTTCCACCTTTTTCGATGATTGACGAATTTCCAAACAATGATTGATACTTGATGTGACTTACACGCCCTTCCTACACGGGCGTGGCCCAGGGCGTTTCCACCGACGTACAAAAGCAATCTTCATTCCTACCAGAATCCAGAGCCTGAGGTCATCTCCGTGCATGGCACGCCCCCCTAACACGCCCTCCCTGGGTGTAACAGGGGGTGTGACCAACCCATGAGAATTTCTATAAATTCAATCCTCCCCCTTGTGTACAGGGAAGTTTTTGGTTGAGAGGGGAGGGCTGCCCTTTTATTTCTTGTAGTTTTTCATGCTCTTCCTCTCTCTCTCTTTCTCATTTTAGTTCTTTTCTTAATCTTATCTAGTTTACTCCTTTTGTAATAGCTTTTGTAATTGATTTAGTAGCTTAATGTTAATGCTAGTTTACGTTTTCAATTTCATTGCACTTATAATCTTCTATTTCCAATTGTACTCTCTTTTAGCGTTAATATAAAGTGCTCTTTTACTTTGTGTTCTTAAAGTTCTTCTACTCATCTCTCCTCCTCCACTTCTCCATGATTAACTAATCTTCCTTGTACTCGATCTTGATGATCCGAGGTTCGAGTTGATGAAGTTATGATGCTTTAAATTTACTTTTTCTTTTTAGGGTTTAGGCCTTCGATTTACTCTTGATTATTCATGTTTGGAGTTATATCATCGATATATAATCTCCATCTTTGTTTTCACTCTTAGCTAGCTGAGAGGCTCATAGTTTGAAGTGAACACTCAAGAGTAAAGAGAATTGCACGCACCCCTCGAGAGAGGCAGACGTCCAAATCTCCCGGATTGGAGTGAAATCCAATATTGGGGTTCACCGCGTAAAGCGAGCTTTAGGTCTCCGATTTGGATGAGAGTTCGGTCGGACCTTCCTAAACTCAGTTGGGCATGGCTTCGAGAGAAGCGTGTTCAATATTTAGGAACCCTCCATGTTCAAGTACATTTACCCTATTAAGCTTAGGTTTTTATCTCATTTTTTTAATCAGCTATTGCCTAAGTGATTCTCGATCGAGTCCTTTTCTATTTCATAGTTCCAACCCTTCGTTGTTATCGCATTCAATAGCTCTTTATTTAACTGCAATTAGTTATCTATTTAGCACAATATTTCTTCCCTTATTCGCAATTAATTTTATCTTAACCTTAAAACCATCCTTCAATAAGATAATAGCCTTCGTGTGAGTAGGTTTACTGAATAGTTCCCAGATTTCAATACGACACTTGTGTCCACTAGCTACAGTTCGATAAGTATACTTGCCAATTTGTATTGCTATTTCGGCTCTCTTTTCTCTAGCACTAAAAGCGATAACCAATTTTTTGGCATCGTTGTCGGGGAAGCAACTTTTGTTAATAATTTGAAAACACGAACCTATTGCCCTTATCTCTTCTCTTTCTCACCCTCTTTCGAAAAAATTTAAAAATCCAAAAATATTAACCCTCTTAATAGAAATCCACTTCACAATTTTTCTACACCACCTAATACTCTCGAAAAGGGCAAAGTGGCTTAAATACCACTATCTTGTCTAGTACATTACGAACCCTTCATTGGGTAGCCCTTGGGAAGTTCGGGAGTTAAAACATAAAAAAATATATTTCAAAAAAAATTTAGCTTTTCTTTTTCTAGTTTATTTATTTCTCTTTCTTCATCTTCTCTTCTTTTAGTGCATGACCCACGGGAATCCGTCGGATATTTTGGACTTGGACCACTCTTCGGAGATGATCGCTATTTCAAGGCCCTACTTTCCAAATACCGGTTGAGGATTCCGAGTCATTTTCTACTTTAAGAATGGAAGAACCCCGCGTGGAGGAAGTCGTGCATAGGCCTATGTCCTATTATTCACGACCGAATCTAGAGGGATCAGAATCAAGCATTGTGCGCCCTGCTATAACTAATAATAATTTCGAAAAAAAGACTAGCATAATTCAAATGGTGCAGCAGTTTGTGTAATATGACGGACTTCAAGATGAAGATCCGAATGCGCATATAACAAGCTTTCTTGAGATTTGTGGCACCTTAAAGATAAATGGTGTTACAAATGATGCTATTTGGCTAAGATTATTTCCTTTCTCCCTAAAAACCAAAGCTAAACAATGGTTGATGACTCTGCCAAGAGGGAGCATCACCACTTGTGATCAATTAACTGAAAAATTTATGACGAAGTATTTTTCGCCAGCGAAAACCGCAAAACTTAGGAACGATATTTCTGTCTTTGGACAAATAGACTCTGAACCTTATATGAAACCTGGTAAAGATTTAAAGAACTATTAAGACGATGCCACCATCACGCGCTGCTTATATGGTTACAAGTGCAGACATTTTATAATGGGCTAAATCAAAATACAAAGCAAATGATAGACGCAGCTTCTGGTGGTACTTTAAACCACAAAACCTCAGAAGTAGCTCTTGAGCTTTTTGAGGACATAACCATGAACACATATTAGTGGAATTTTCTTAGGTCCCTCACAAATAAACTTGCAGGTATCTTTGAAGTAGACAACGTCTCTCAGCTAGCTCTACAAGTTGAAATTTTAAGTAAAAAAATTACGAAGATGACTGCTGCCTCCTCCCCTCAGGTGTGGGAATCTGCAACTCCTGCTCCCGAACAATTAGATTATGTTAATAATATGACTAGGAATGCTTTTAATAATTTTTTTTCTGGAAACTTTCATGCTCCTGGTTTTCCTTTTTCGAATAGTTATAATCCTGCTTTACGGAAGCACCCAAATTTTTCATGGAGTAATCCCTCGAACGCAATGCGCCCGCCACCACAAAATGATTTTTCTGCACCACCTCCACCTCTTCAAAACTATCCAAAACCTCCAAGCTTCGAGGAGTTACTTTCTAAATATATAACCACAAATGGCGCTACTATAAGAACCTTAACTGGAAGCGTTAAAAATCTAGAAAATCAAGTAGGACAACTCGCAAAAATTATTTCTGAGTGACCCGCAGGGTCTCTTCCTTCCAATACCGAGCCCAATCTGAGAGATCAAGCGAAATCTATAACTCTTTGGAGTGGGAAGCAAGTTTTTGGTATGGTTAGCGAAGAGCCCGAGGCAAGCTCCACTCCCATTTTGAAAATTCCGCCACACGCTGAAAAAGAAGTTATCACTCAACTCTCTACTTTAGAAAAAGATCTCGCTACACCACCTATTTTTAAAAATAATCCAACTCCACCATACCCTTCTTAACATAACAAACAATGTCAAGATAATCAATACTCCCGCTTTCTAGAAATGTTTAAGCAAATCCATATAAACCTGCCCTTCCATGAAGTTATTTCCCAGATACCGAAGTACCTTAAGGACCTCCTTACTAACAAAAAGAAGTTAGAGAACTTGTCGTATGTCACATTAAATGTCGAGTGCTCTTCGGTCTTGATAAACGGTTTACCAAAGAAGATCAGTGATTTGGGTAATTTTTCTATACCGTGTGTCTTTGGTTATCTTTTTGTCAAGCATACATTGGCCAACTTAGGTGCAAGTACCAACATGATTACCCTCTAGTTATTTAAGAACTTAGGAATTTGTAGCCTCAACCCCACACACATGAGTATCTAGCTCGTCGATAGATCTGTTAAGTACCCATTAGGAATAGTGGAGGATGTTCTAGTCAAAGTCGACAAATTCATCTTCCCGGTGGATTTCAACATATTGGACATCGAAGAAGACGTCGAGGTTCCCTTGATCCTTGGTCGACCCTTCCTTTCCACCTCCCGAGCTATCATTGATGTAAGCAATGGCAAGCTCTTCCTTCGAGTAGGTGACGATGAAGTGACCTTCTCTACCACCCCTTCGATGAAAAATACCCTGGAGAATGATGACTCCTGTTTCTTCTTAGATACCTTAAGTGATGAATCTTCCTACAGCATTTCTAACGATGAATTTTCTTATTATTGTTCTTCCTCAACTCTTCCTACTGAAAGTCTACAAGAAGCCTCCATGCCCACTAGCCCCACCCCTTTTAATTTTCCATATAAAAAAGTCTATGAAGACATAGTTTTTTTTAAAAAAATATTTTCTAAAACCTCGTATGAAGAACCCCCTACCCTAGAATTAAAGGAACTTCCTGAACATCTCAAGTATGTCTACATAGAAAAAATTCCAAACTGCCAGTGATAGTTTCGGCCTACTTATCTGACGTACAAAATGACAAACTCCTTCTAGTATTACATAAACAACGTCGAGTTATTGCCTGGAAGATATCTGATATCAAGGGCATAAGCCCATCCTTCTGCACTCACAAAATCTTAATGCAAGATAATTCGCGTAACTCCTTGCAACCTCAGTGCCGTATAAACCCGAACATGAAAGAAGTCGTAAAGGGCGTGGTTATGAAGCTGTTAGACCAGGAATTATCTATCCTATATCTGATAGTAAGTGGGTTAGACCTATTCAGGTAGTACCAAAAAAGGGAGGGATAACTTTAGTTGTAAATGGAAATAATGATTTAATCCCGACACGGACGGTGATGGGGGAGCGAATGTATATTGACTACTGTAAGTTAAACGACGCCACCCGCAATGACCACTTCCCCTTACTATTCAATGATCAAATCTTAGAGTGATTATCCGGCCATAGCTTTTAATATTTTCTCGATGGTCTCTCGGGGTATTTTAAAATCCCCATCTATCCCGAGGACTAGGAGAAAACTGTGTTTACTTGTCCCTTCAGCACATTCGCTTACCGAAGAATTTCGTTTGGATTATGCAATGTTCCAGCTATATTCTAGCAATGTATGCTCGTTATCTTCGACAAGTACGTAGAAAGCATTATGGGGGTATTTATGGATGATTTCTCCATGTTCGGCGATGCCTTTGATAGTTGTTTAGAAAACCTCAAAAAAGTCTTAGAAAGATGCGTAGAAACTAACCTTGCCGTAAATTGGGAAAAATGCCATTTTATGGTGAGGGAGGGGTTAGTTTTGGGTCATAAGATTTCTGCGAGAGGAATTGAAGTAGACATAGCTAATATAGAAGTTATCGAGAAGCTTCCACCGCCTACAAATGTCAAAGCTATAAGAAGTTTCTTAGGACACGCTTGTTTCTACTGCCGCTTCATAAAAGACTTCTCCAAAATCCCCAAACCTCTTTATCAGCTCTTCGAAAAAGACGCCCCATTTATTTTTGATAGCCTTTCTTTGTCTGCCTTTGAATTAATAAAAGATAAATTAATTAATGCCCCCATTATGATAGCTCCGGTATGGGACCTTCCCTTTGAAATTATGTGTGATGCGAGTAGTTTCGCGGTGGGAGCCGAACTAGGACAACGAATTTCTAAAAACTTCCACCCCATCTATTATGCAAGAAAAACACTTACATTGGTGCAAGCGAATTATACTACAACCGAGAAGGAGCTCCTAGCTATTGTGTTCGCTTTTGATAAATTCCGTCCTTATATTACGCTTTCAAAAATTATAATTTTTACGGACCACTCGGCCCTTAAGTATCTTCTTGCTAAGACAGATGTCAAGCAGTGTCTGATTCGCTGGGTCTTACTCCTCTAGGAGTTCTACTTAGAAATCCGTGATAAGCGAGGAGCCGAGAATTTGGCTGCCGACCATCTCTCACGATTAGATAATCCGTATATAGAAAATTTAGATGAAAAATCTTTTAATGATTATTTTCCTCATGAGAAGCTGCTTTCAATTAACACTTCTCCTTCTCCTTAGTTTGCACACATAGCCAATTATTAAGTGGCTCATGTGCTCCCAAAAGAGTTTTCCTCTCAACAAAAGAAGAAATTCTTTTCTGATTTGAAGAACTATTTTTGAGAGGACCCGCATCTTTTTCGAGTTTGTGCAGACCAAGTGATAAGGAGATGTGTCTCTTTTGAAAAGGATTTGATATTTTAAAACACTTACATGAAGGACCGACTGGTGGTCACTATCAAGCTTCTCGCACCGCTCACAAGGTGCTTTGCGCGGGTTTTTACTGGCCTAGCCTGTATAAAGACATGCAAGCCTTTGTGAGTAGGTGTGATAGTTGCCAACAGTCGGGAAATATTTCCAATAAAAATGAAATGCCACAAAATTATTTCCTCGAGTGCAAAATTTTCGACCTCTTGGGAATTGATTTTGTTGGCCCTCTTCCTTCTAGCTTCGAAAAAAATTCATTTTAGTTGTCGGCAATTATGTTTCACGATGGGCTGAAGCCCAAGCTCTTCCTACTAATGACGCCCGAGTCGTCATTACATTTTTGAAAAAATTATTTTCTCGATTCGTTATGACGCAAGCAATCGATAGCGATAGGGGTTCACATTTCTATAACGCGCAGTTTTCAAAAATCTTTATTAAATACGGCGTTACGCACAAGCTTTCAACTGCCTACCACCCCCAAATTCATGAACAAGTCGAAGTAGTGAACAGAGATATTAAACGAATATTAGAAAAGACTGTTTCAACTTCTAGGAAAGACTGGTCAACCAAATTAGACGATGCTCTATGGGCCTACCGAATAGCATACAAAACTGTCCTCGGATGTACGCCGTATCGGTCGGTTTATGCAAAATCGTGTCATTTACCTGTTGAATTAGAACACCGCGCTTTTTGGGGCTTATGATTTATAAATTTCGATCCCCACTCTGTCGGCGACCTTAGAAAATTTCAACTTATCAAACTCGATGAGTTGTGCTCTTACGCATACTAGAATAAAAAATTTTATAAAGAGCGGACGAAAAGTGTTCACGACAAACACTTAAGGCACCCAAAAACCTTCAAGCCGGGCGACCAAGTTCTTCTTTATAATTCACGTTTATGTTTATTTCCGGTCAAGTTAAAGTCTCGTTGGTCTGGGCCGTATTCTGTTAAACAAGTTTTTCCATATGGTACTGTTTTAATTTCACACCCTGATAAGGGCGATTTCCAAGTGAATGGACATCGTCTTAAACTCTATTTTTCTGGTGATGATGATGTCAGTCCAAACAATATTAAGTTTCTTCTGCACGAACTGTAACTAACTTAAGACTTTTTATTTTTGTTAAAACTTTAATTATTATTTTGGACAAATTATTTTTGGACAATATTTTTTTGATACGTTGAGCTCAAACGATTGTTTAAACAAAGGGCTCTCTTGGGAGGCAACCCAAGTTATCTTTTCTGTTTTCTTTATTTTCCACTTTTTGCCCCGGACGGCTCCGACAAGCTAAAGCTTCTGCGATTGCCTGCTCCAACGCTGCTGAATCCATCAAGATGTCCAAAGATGATATTTCATGAAGTTCCAAAGTGCTAGCATGGGGAGCAGCATCAATAAATATTTGCGGCGCATAAATCAGGGGAAGTACCTATTTTTCAATTCTGTACTTTCATTTCTATTTTAATTTCTCTCTCTCCTTCCCCTCCTTTCTCCATTGAGGATAATGTCCATTTTAAGTTTGGTGGAGAATTTTCTCTTTCTCTTTTCTTTATGTTTGTTTCCCTATAAAGATCAATCAAAAAATCAAAAAAAAAATCTTGCGCTTTCTCCTTTTTCTTCTTAAAGAAAAATCTCAAAAAAAATAATATCTTTAAAAATCCAAAAAAAGAGAATATTTCAAAATAAAAAATAAAAAATAAAAATTATTATGCTAATTTTGGTATTTCAATAGTACCCCTTGTTTTTGTTTTATTTTTCTCAAAATTCCTTATAACAATTTAGCTAACTATAATATTTTTAATCGTTCTTTTAAATTATGTTTCACAAGTAAAATGTGTGTCATGCTGTGTTTCTAATTCACGGTAGCATGTTAACGTGAAACATTTTTCTAAAACTCACATTTCTATTATGATTTTCGTTCTTTATTTTCTTTACTTTCTTGAAAATATTTAATCCACTATTTTCCTTTTTGTTTTTGGATAATTTTTGTAATGTCAACTTTTGATTAGCATAGTAGATGTGAAAGATTCAAGTCGCCTATTATTTCTATTTTCAAGATAATTTCATTAATCTTCTTTTATTATCTAGGACTTATTTTTTGAAATTTTTCAAAACTATGCTTTAGATAAATTTAGAAGCATGAAAATGATTTAGGCTATTTTTTATTTTCGTTTGAGCCATCTTGCCAACCTAAAAATTTTTACCCCTAGTTAGCCGCTTTTGAGCCTTTTTCCAATTTCAATTGATAGCTCCACTTATTATTTCATCTTCACCGAAGTCAAATTCTCCAACCTATCGAATCACACTAACCTTTTGAGTTTCATTTTAAAATTTTCATGATTATGATAGGGTTATTTTGTGATATGGTTGGAGAAGTTTTGAAAAAAAGTATGCTCAAAAGAAGTGTAATTTTGTTTAGCCAATTTTAAAATAAAAAGAAAAATTAATTATGGCCTTTATTTTAGAAAAGAAAAAAAATGGAAAAGAAAAAGAAAGAAAAATATTTTATTTATAATAAAATTTTTGAAACTCGTTGTTTTAATTTAGTGTGATTTTTAAGCCTCCTTGTTTATCTTTGAATTCCACTCCTAATCATAATCCTAAACCAAACGTTTCGGTCCTAATAAGTCCTTTTGATTGATGCTTTTGAATTTTATTTATTAGCTAAGTAAAGAAGAAAAGTAAATCAGTATTAGTTTTGGATTTAAATTTAGATTTTTGTTATTTAATTAATATAGTCATAATGTGTTGCTTGGATCTAGTAATAACATAATGAAATTTTTTCATTTTGTTGCTTTGCTTAAATTTATTTAAAGTTTGTTAAAATTTTGGATGATTTATTTTCATTAGTAAAGTTTATAAATTGTTAAATCATGTTTAATTAATTGTTTTAGGTTTACGTTTCACCATCTCCCTATTTAGAATTTCGCATAGTATTGTGTAAGCATAATTAGAACTTTTTTATTAGTCACTTTTTATGTTACCTAATTTTTATATCTTTGCTTGGGGACAAGCAAAGCTTAAGCTTGGGGGAATATGATAATACGTTTTCTAGTCTAAACTATTAGGGTATTTTTAGTTTTTAATACACAAAACATGTCTTGTAAGTTTATTTGTTGGCCTCTTTTTGTATATAATATTGCCACTAATGTTTTCTTCTCTTTTTGCAGGTTTCCAGAGTTTTCAGCCAAAAATGACCTGACACGCCCCCCTGACACGCCTTCCCTGGGTGTGTCATAGGGCGTGTAACTTGATCCCAAGGAAGGTTGTTGTCGGAGACCAAATCCCGAGAAAAACACCTGACATGCCCCCCTACACGCCCTCCCTAGGCGTGTCACTAGGCGTATCACCCTCATCCCGAAGCCTGCTGCCGCATTTAAAGATTTTCTGTTGCTGCACGTCAACAGTACTGACACGCCCCCCTACACTGGCATGGCCCTGGGGCCTGTTCCACCTTTTTCGATGATTGACGAATTTCCAAATAATGATTAAGACTTGATGTGCCTTACATGCCCTTCTTATACGGGCGTGGCCCAGGGCGTGTCCACCGACATACAGAAGAAAACTTTATTCCTGCCAGAATCCAGAGCCCGAGGTTAACTCCGTGCATGTCACGCCCCCCTGACACGCCCTCCCTGGGCATGACAGAGGGCGTGACCAACCTGTGAGAATTTCTATAAATTCAGTACTCCCCCTTATGTCCAGGGAAGTTTTGGGTTAAGAGGGGAGGTGCTGCCCTTTTATTTCTTGTAGTTTTTCATGATCTTCCTCTCTCTCTCTCTCTCTCTTTCTCATTTTAGTTCTTTTCTTTATCTTAGCTAGTTTACTCATTTTGTAATAGCTTTTTTAATTGCTTTAGTAGCTTAATGTTAATGCTAGTTTAGGTTTTAAATTTCATTGCACTTGTAATCTTCTATTTCTAATTGTACTCTCTTTTAGAATTAATATAAAGTGCTCTTTTACTTTGTGTTCTTAATGTTCTTCTACTCATCTCTACTCCTCCACTTCTCCATGATTAACTAATCCTCCTTGTACTCGATCTTGATGATCCGAGGTTCGAGTTGATAAAGTTATGATTCTTTAAATTTACTTTTTCTTTTTAGGGTTTAGGCCTTCGATTTACTCATGATTATTCATGTTTGGAGTTATATCATCGATATAAGATCTCCATCTTTGTTTTCACTCTTTGCTAGCCCAGAGGCTCGTAGTTTGAATTGAACACTCAAGAGTAAAGAGAGTTGCATGCACCCCTCGAGAGAGGTAGACGTCCAAATCTCCCAGATTGGAGTGAAATCCAATAGTGGGGTTCACCGCGTAAAGCGAGCTTTAGGTCTCCGATTTGGACGAGAATTCGGTGGGACCTTCCTAAACTCAGTTGGGCACGACTTTGAGAGAAGCGTGTTCAATCTTTAGGAACCTCCATGGTCAAGGACTTTTACCCTATTAAGCTTAGGTTTTTATCGCATTTTTTTAATCAGCTCTTGCCGAGGTGATTCTCGATCGAGTGCTTTTCTATTTCATAGTTTCCACCTTTCATTGTTATTGCATTCAAGAGCTCTTTATTTAACTGCAAGTAGTTATCTCTTTAGTGCAATATTTCTTCCCTTATTCGCAATTAGTTTTCTCTTAACCCTAAAACCATCCTTTGATAATATAGTAGCCTTCGTGTGAGTAGGTTTACTCAACAGTTCCCGGATTTCAATACGACACTTGTGTCCCCTAGCTGCAGTTCGATAGGTATACTTTCCTAGTTTGATTGCAAGTTCGGCTCTCTTTTCTCTAGCATGAAAAGCGATCACCAGATTGTCCATGTGCAGGTGCTATAGAGCCAAGCTGGAAATAGTGAGTTACAGCCCTTTGATGCCATGCCGACCCGGAAAGGCAAAGCGAAGGCTTTTAAATATTTTTCACTTGTGGACTGCCTACGCACCGATGTCTATAAACCCCCCTTATAAGCATAACTATAAGGCCTTAAGGCCATGACTTTTGTGTATTTTTGTAAAACATTCCTGAGATATATATACATATAGTGTACATTCACATGTATTGATTTCAAGGTAACCCATGAAGCTTCTGCTAGAATGCTCTGAGTTAGGATTCTTTTGGTTTTTTGATATTAACATGTAACCTCGCTGACAGTCTGTAGAATATGGCGTGGGTCCCCAGCTAGAGCCTCTGTTATATTTCATGTGACGGATGGAGGCGTTATAATTTGGTATCAGCTTGTCTCGGTCTTCCTTCTACGAATTTGTGGTCGAATTCTTTGGAGGGGTGGCGAGCACGTGATTGTGCGTACCATTATAACAAAAATGAACTCAAGAATGTCCACTTAGGAATGAAAATACACATGTTTGAGGAACCTGCGCGTTCCTAATAGTCATTGTTTGCTTTTGAGTAGTCGCTAAATTGTGCATTTTACACTTATAGGTGAATAGAAGTGGTGAGGGACAGTCTGAACCCCAACGTTCTATTGAGAGTGCGGCACCAGCTGATGTGCCCACACCTCCTCCTTCTGCTGAAACAGTATGCTTAGTTACTGAGGAAGTGTTTGTAATGATGAAAGCACAGCCGACTGGGCAGGCGCGACCTGCGTTGATGCCGGTAGAGGATGGTGTGGATGAGCCTTTAGCTGCTAGGCAAGTGCTTGTTGAAGCTTTGGTTGATAAGCGAGCGACTGAACGGTAGCTGAAGCACTTCATGAGATTTAGTCCTCCTACGTACATGGGTGCAGGATCCCTGATGCAGTCAGAGGAATGGCTTTCACATATCAAGAGGATGTTGACGGCAATAGAGATAGAGGAGGGACAGAAGGTCACCTTGGTCACTCTCCTGTTGGAAGGAGAGGCTCGGCTTTGGTGGGATAAGTTTGAGTTACACCACTTTGTGGGCAGACGACTATCGGAGATCTCAATGGAGGATTTTTCAAAAAATTTCTTGGCAAAGCATCTGCTTTCATCGCAATGGATTGCCATGGAAAATGAGTTCCAACATTTGACTCAGGGCGAGGGTAGTGTGGATAAGTACTTGCATGGGTTTGTTAGGTTGGGACGTTATACGGGGTCTACTTTTGCTAACGAAGAGCTTAAGACCAATAGGTTCTACGAGGGACTGTGGGATGAACTGAGGTAACTTCTCTCGGGTCCGATGAACCAAGGGTTTCAAGTGTTAGTTAATATGACTCGTTCATTAGAGAAGGACATGAAGAGGGTATAGGGCAAGAGGGACTTGGCTGTGAAAGCCTGAGTTCAAAGTGAAGACTTCCTCAAAATTGCATTTTCGGAGATGGAAGAAGAAGTCTAAGTCTTCTGGACAAGCTCCATCTACGGATACTTATGGAGCAACATCAGGGCGAGGTTCGCTCACATGTTACACATGTGGCAAGGTCTGTCATATGGCCCGAGACTGCTGGAGTGGGCCTCCAAAGGTGGAGAAAAAGGCAGGAGAATCTTATGCTGAGAAGGGAAATGCGGTTGAGTCTACTGCATCCCAACATGCTCCAGCTCAGCCAAGGGTGTACAATCTTACCCAGCAGGAGGCCATAAAAAAAAGTGACGTCGTAATTGGTATAAGTTAAGATATAGTATTTACTGCTTTTCATACTTAGTACCTTGTACATTGCTTGTGTATGAATTGTTTGCATATAGGCTTTGTCCTTATTCGGGACTATCCGACGAGAGCACTGTTTGATATGGGTGTTTCTCATTCATTTCTATTTGAGTACTTTGTATCGCGGATCAGAGTTCCTACTCTAATGTTGACAGATAGAGTAAAGGTGATGTTACCTAATGGATGCGTGATACATATGGATATGTCTTGTTGTGTTGAGGTACGGATAGGAAGTCAGGATTTCGGATTGGAAGTTTCTGTCTTGCCGATATCTGAGTTCGATGTAATATTTGTTATGGGCTAGCTCTCGGAGTAGCGTGCCTGTATAGATTGTAACTCGAAGGATATCACATTGGAATAGAACACCGAACAAGAGACTAAGTTCGCTAGTATGCGAGGATCGAGCAAGATATTGATGTCTGCTCTCCATGTAGACAAGGCTGTTCGAAAGGGCGCAGAGTTATTCTTCACGCTATTGGAGGCTGTTGAGATGAAGCCCAGTTTGAGTGACATTCCTGTTATGTCGTAGTACACAGATGTGTTTCCTAAGGATCTCCCTGGGTTGCCGCCCCAGCGGGAGATTGACTTTGCAATTGAGTTGGGGTCAAGAGCAAAACTAGTGGCCCGCTCACCATACCGAGTAGCACCATAGGAGATGGCGGAATTAAAATTTCAATTGCAAGAATTGCTAAAGGAAGGATATATACATCAAAGTATGTCCCCTTTGAGTGCACCGGTCCTCTTTTTGAAGAAGAAGGATGGAAGCTTGTGTCTATGTATTGACTATCGTGAATTAAACAAGCTGACGGAGAAGAACAAGTATCTGACACCACGGATTGATGACTTGTTTGATCAGATGGTAGGATCAACTGTCTACTCGAAGCTATATTTAATGTATGGCAATTACCAATTGCGGATTCGAGAATGTGACATTTCCAAGATAGCGTTCGGTACACGCTACAGTCATTATGAGTTCACTGTAATGCCATTTGTGCTAACAAATGCGCCATCGGTATTCATGGAACTGATGCATCGGACCTTTCGGTAGTACTAAGAACTATTTGTGAACGTATTTATTGACGACATATTAGTGTACTCTCAATCAGAAGAAGATCATGCAAATCACTTGAGGATGGTTTTGCGTACCCTGAGAAGTAATAAGCTCTATGCCAAGTTCTCAATGTGTGAGTTTTGGCAATCGTCGGTGGCTTTTCTTGGCTATGTGGTTAGTGGAGAAGGTATTGCAGTGGATCCGGTGAAGATAGTTGTGATATGGGAGTGGCATGTGTTATCTACTGTAGAAAAAGTCAGGAGCTTCCTTAGACTTGCTAGTTACTACAAGTGCTTCCTAAAGAACTTTTCGTGGATAGCCTTACCTCTCACCACACTGACGAGAAAATATCAGAAGTTCGTTTGGATTCTTGAGTGCGAACGAGATTTTGAGGAGTTAAAAAGTCGTTTGACCACGGTGCCGATCTTGAGTTCGCCGTGTGGTCCGGACGGCTATGAGATTTATAGTGATGCTTCAGGGAGCGGCTTAGGCTGCATTGTTCTTTAATTCGGAAAGGTTATTTCTTATGGATTACGCCAGTTGAAAGTGCATGAGCGAAATTATCCAGTCCATGAATTGGATTTTGCGGCTGTGATTTTTGGACTTAAGTTGTGGCATCACTACTTATATGGTGTAAAAGTTGACATCTTCACGGACCATAAGAACCTTAAGTACTTAATAGATCAGAAGGATCTGAACATGCGACAACGGAGGTGGATGGAGTTCCTTGGGAACTACACCTTCTAGATACATTACACTCCCGGGAAGGGAAATGTGGTCGCAGATGCTTTGAGTCGTAGGACTCTAGCAGGAGCAAGTTGGTTGCAGATGCTTGATGAGCATCTGATCTAGGAGTTGGAGGCCTTATATATTTCTTGTGTTGATAAGAATATGACTCCAAATGCGTGTTTGAACTAGACAAAGGTGCAGTATGACCTTGTGGATAGGGTTCGACGAGCAACAGAACTCGATGAGAGTATGAAGCGCTATGTAGCGGATGGGTCAAATTCCCAATTCTCCTTAGATGATGGTCTTTTGAGAAAGGATGGTCATTTGTGCATCCCAAATGTGGGTAAACTATGGGAGGAGTTTATGTATGAGGCACATTTCACGAAGTACTCAATCCACCATGGAAGAACAAAGATGTATAAGGACATGAAAAAGCTGTTATGGTGGCCGGGTTTGAAAAAGGACATAGCTCTTTACGTGCCAAAGTGCCAAACTTGTGACTTGGTAAAAGCTGAATGTCAGAAGCCTGGAGGTTTCCTGAAGTAGTTACCAATTCCGATGTGGATGTTCAATGATATCTCTATTGATTTCGTGCATGGGTTGCCGAGATCCCAGAGCAATAACGACATCGTGTGGGTGATTGTTGACTGATTGACAAAGGTATCGCACTTCATACCTTACAATAAAGACGATTCAGTTGAAAAATTGGCTACGTTATATGTTGACAACATAGTATGTTTGTACGGTGTGCTCTGTAGAATCGTCAGTGACCGAGATGGGCGCTTTACTTCGGATTAGGAGCCTAATCCACTAGTTGTTGGGTACTCAACAAAAGTTCAGTACGGCCTTTCATCTACAAAAGGATGGTAAGACCGAGAGGATGAACAGGATAATGGAGGATATGCTCTAGATATGAGCCTTGGAATTCAAGAAGAGGTGGGAGGACCATCTCTATATGATCGAGTTCTCCTATAATAATAGCTATCAAGCTAGCATTCAGATGCTGCCCTTTGAAGCTTTATATGGTAGGAAGTGTCGTACTCCTTTAGCTTGGGGGGAAACCGGCGAATCAAAGTTGTATAAGCGTAAAGAAGTCGAAGATGCAAATTCGACTATATGCACTATACGAGAGTGGCTATTGGTAGCCCAGGATATGCAAGCAAAGTACTACAATGCTAAGCATTGAAATGTGGAGTTTGTAGTGGGATATTGAGTATATCTGAAGATAAAGCCATTAAAAGTAGTGCCCAAGATTCAACGCTTGAAAAAGTTGTTTGGTCCATTTGAATTTATTGAGCGGATTGGAGAAACTAACTTTTGATTAGCTCTTTCGACGGAGCTAAGTGGTTTCCACTATGTGTTTCACATATCGGTGCTACGGAAAGCTTTGAACAAGCCGACATAGGTTGTGGCTGATGATCAGGTACCGACCGATGGTGGGCTTACAATGAAGGTTAGACCCATTCAGATTGAGGATACGAAGGTCAGGAAGCTACGAAACATGACAACCGGGATGGTCAAAGTCCGTTGGAATAATTGTTGTCGTGATGAACTGACATGGGAGTGTGAGCAAACCATGCGAGATGAATTTCCCGAGTTGTTTTTGTAAAGTAAAGTGGTAATAGTTTCGTACTGTTTTTCCTACAGATGAATAAAATTTCGGGACAAAATTTCTATAAGGGAAGTTTATAAAACCCTAAAAATTGTAAAACATAACGTAAAGGTGGCTATCGTCGGGCGACAGTGGGTATTGCTGGCGATAGTACTCGAAGCTCTCAACACACTCGACGCACTTGACGCACTAGACACTCTCGACGCATTCAACGAATCATCGAGTAGGGCTATCAAAGTGGCAATAATGGGTATCGCGTGGCAATAGTGCCATGAATGGCTGGACACGTGTCAGATGGCCGGACGGCGACCGAAGAGCGGTGGTTGACTAGGGTCAAAGCTGCTATCGACGATATCACCAAGGAGATAGCAGATATCGCCCGGCAATAGCGATAAATTTGATTGATCAGCTAAAATCATAGCCATTCATTCCTATTGAAGAGGGGATCATGTGGCCGGGGTAAATCCTTAGGTCACATAAGCAGAGGTGTGGAGAAAAGAGAAGTCATTTTCTCTTCTCACACTCTCTTTCTTCCTTTTCATAACTCTTGAAAGAAAGGGCTAAGGAAGAAGAAGTGTGAGGGCTGAAGCTTTGCAAGCTTGGAGGAAGAGATCCCATTGTAGGAATCAATAATTGAAGCAAGATCCGTCAAGAGGAAAGCGAGGTGCTCCTTTATAGCTGGATAAAAATATTGCTCATGGCTCCAAAACGAGCTACGAGGGTAACGATCTTCCTTCTTGGACAAGTGAAGTCCTCCTTTTTGCATTTGCATAGAATCGTGAATCCCCCACAAAAATGTGGAAAACTGAAGGGAATTTCGATGGGTTGATACGTAATATCCCCGATTAATTTTGCATATAGATTACGAAAATCGTAGTATGGAATAGGCATGCTGTGTGAAGACCATCCGTACAGGTTTGTCTGGATTGGTGATGTTTTAATTTACATGCTGGAGAAGACTCTGAGTATAAATGGGTAGTTTGTGGAGTCTGAAGGTTTGTGCCTGTGAAGTCAGTAGCAGGAAGTACTGGGGATGCGCTCTAGGAAAATACCCAGAAAATACCACGGTTTTTGGATAATTGTGGATATCGCCTGGCGATAGTGAGTATCGCTGGCGATAACTTTGTGTGAGCTATACTCTATGGAAGTCTAGTTTTCTAGCACTGCACGATGTTGTAGTTATCTGGTGGAATGATGTTCCAATTATGAGTGAGTCTGGAGACAGAAGAATTATCGTGTTGTTAATGTCGGGCGATAGTGGCTATCGTCGACGATAGCTCCCAGAGTGTATTGTGCATGCAGGTTATGTCTCGTGGAGACCGTAGGTATAGCAGGTGATCTGTGAGCTTGGGTGCCAAGCTATGGTCGTGAGTGCCATTGTGTGTCGATTGTGGGTTCTGGTCCTGGGGACCTAGTGGGCGGCAATCGAAGCTGAGAGCTTGAAGAGCCCAGCTAAGAAAGGCTAGTGAGCCGAACAGAAAAGGGGAGGCTTACCCGCATCTTATCGTTTTCCATGATGCTTATGACCGTCAGTGTTGGTATGGTAATTTGAGCAACGAGCTGTGGAAATACTGTACCCGCATTATGTCATTCAGGCTAGATTGCTTAAATTAACTGGCTTTTGTTGTTGGCATAATGAGAGTCTTAGGCCCCGTGATGGAAAGACTAGAATGCTCAAGTATACATTCAAGTATGGGACTGTGGATGGTGGTGGGACTCGGGAAGTCCAGTACACCGATAATGTGCCCTGAGCGCACGGAACGTCTGGCAGTTGATGCAGACGTTTGTGATAATGAATGTTGCTTAATTTATACCTTCTTGTGATATATCTATGGTTCGTTGCAAAGCATGCAGTAGGGAAGGATTACCGCTGCCCCAAGTATGGGGTAGGGTCGTTATAAATTGGTCAGCTAAAGCTGATCGTTACTTTGTTTGCCACCCTTGTGGTGGATTGTCCCTGTGCATGTGCTGGAGAGCCGAGTAGGAAATAGTGAGTTAAATCCCTTTGATTCTATGTCGGCCCTCGAAGGCCAAGCAAAGTCTTTTTAAATTTTTTTCCTTTGTGGTCAGCCTGCACGCCGATGTATGTAAACAACACTTTTGATGCATAACTGCAAGGCCTTAAGGCCGTGACTTTTGTGTATTTTTGTAAAACATTCCTAAGAAATATATACATATAGTGGACATTTGCATGTATTGAGTTCAAGGTAACCCATGAAGCTTCCGCTAGAATGCTTTGAGTTAGGATTCGTTTTGCCTTTTGATATTAACATGTAACCCCGCTGACTGTATGTGGAATATGGCGTGGGGCCCTAGTTGGACCCTCTGTAATATTTTATGTGATAGATGGAGGCGTTACATATTTCCACTCCCAATTCCTTTCAAAATGATCTCTTGGTCACTTGAACTTTTGATCAGACACTCATCCTTGTGGATGACAATGACATAGCAAATGTGAAAAAGTTCAGTTGTCTACCTAAATCACCTAGAGGGGGGTTAATAGGTGAGTTGTGCGTCTTTTTGTGGAATAAAAATTTAGATACTATGCACACAGATCAATCAAGCATTCACAGACGACAAAAGATTTATAGTAGTTACCCAACCTTGAGTACGTCCACTTTCCCTCACCGATCTAGCAAACCACTAGACTTGGCTACTCCACTATCTCGGATTAAAAAATCAATACTACGTCTCATAACAACATTCCTACAAACTCGATCCAAACGGATCTACACTAGGAAGGTAAAACTTCCTACAACTCGGAGAAAATTCTCCTACAAGAAATAAGTTGAGAGAAATAAAAATACAAACAATATTCTTCAAATCTTGAAACGATCTGCCTGGATCTTCTTCTTGTAGACATTGAGGCTTTATCAGAAAAGTTGAAGAAGAAATCTCGGCAAAATCTAGATCTGAAAATTTCTCTTGACTTCACCAGATCGAAGAAAGAGATGATGAAGAACGAACAGAATATCTCGATATGAAAATCAAACTTGATCTGAATCTTGAAGTCGAAACCCTAGCCCTGGCGCAAAGGAGATCGTCGGCAGCAGCGGCGGCTTTCGTTTTGGAGAGAGAAACGCGATTCAGAGTACTTTAGACTAATCTGACGGCTTGAATTAATATGATTATAGCATTAGGGTTGATCGGTCTTGACAAGACATATGTATAAGATATCCCCTAATGGTCATAATTATTCTTAATGAAATACACGTGGACCAATCACGTCAACGGATATGAAAATCCCGTCAAATCTAGACTTAGAAGAAATTTCTGAAAAACTAACTTATATACTCGAGTCATCATATACCTACTCGAGTACTTGAAGTCATTACTCGAGTGAAGGAGAAAGAGACTACTCGAGTATTTATTTAGAAAAATATCCAGAATTAAAGAGGAGATACTCGAGTAAATAAATACATACTCGAGTGCTAAGCTGATTACTCGAGACAAAGAAATTGGACTACTCGAGTATAAGACGGGTTACTCGAGTGTTCAACTACTCGAGTGAATAGAAGAAGTACTCGAGTCAAATACTTATAGAAATTTCTATGAATGGAAAACGGGTTACTCGAGTAATGGGAATGAACTACTCGAGTGAAAAGGACCTACTCGAGTAAAGTACTTAGAGGATTTCTGAGTTAGAGAAAGAGAAATACTCAAGTATAAACTCCGGACTACTCGAGTAGTATATAGAATACTCTAGTATAGGAATTTAACTACTCGAGAGGAAAGAATCTACACGAGTCCCTGACTTCTATTACTCGAGACAAATGACTTAACTACTCGAGTGTAAAAACTGACTACTCGAGTATTTAACTTAGAAAAATTCTGAGAGGATAAACTGGTGACTCGAGTATAAGAATTCAACTACTCGAGTAAATGACTTCGAGAATTTTTCTTCATCAAAATTCTTTTCTTCAATGAGGGTCACCAACACTTCTATGTCCAATCAATCCAAGTGCTTGTAATATAAAGTGTATCCCAATAGAGAGGCTACACATGGGTCAACACCATGGATCACACAATGAGGGATTACATTGTATGGTCCTGTGTTTGATGACCAATTGTATACTGACATTGGTCTACACTTGGCAATATCGTCCTGCAAACACATGACTAAAGCAAGGCATCAAATATAACTTAATTCATCTTAGTTCAAGGGTGACTTTGTACAAATTTGAGTAATTGTGGATGCAATACCCAACAATCTCCCCCTATTTGTAGAAGTCAGAACCCTCTACACTAAGGTGAATTATACCAAAATAGAAAGAGCAGATATCAAAATATTAAGCATAAATTAAAATGCAGTAAACTACTGAACAAAGGAAAGATCAACAAAATTAGGATTATATAATCAGAAATGTTTTAGATTCCTTTTCTATAACAAATCAGTTCTCATTCCAAAAGAAAATGTCTTTCATTTGCTCTGATGCTGCTGAGAATGTTGTTGTTATCTATCAAGTTTTTCTTGTTGTCTTCTATGATAACAGAAAGGCTTTGGGTAATTTTTGGGAGGTCTGGGAGGAGCATTGGGATTGTTCCTCCCATATTCTCTATCATGGATTTTTCTCTTGGTCATGGACTTTTCATAAAGCTCCCATTCTATTGAATTGTAGTGAATATTTCTGTTCTCATCGATGTCCATCACTAGCTTCAAAGTATCAAGGATAAGTTCTTTTGATGTAGGGCTCCAAATTTAAGCAAACTCTTGGGCCTTCCTTCTCTCTGCCTCTGGATTAGGAAAGGATCTCTTGGCAAAAGGTCCCTCTCCATACTTCCTTTTCTTGGGAATCTGAATTTCAGGTAGATCTTTAGGAATATCAGCTTCCCATACTTGGGAGTAGGAATTTGGAGGAGGGCCACCTTCCCCTTCAGGCCTGGGAGAGAAGGTGGGGATCTGAGCAGACATCTGGACTGACTGAGCTTCAGCAAGAGGATTCAGATTATGAGGAATGATATTTGTGTCTGCTTGGAAGTCTGGAAAAATCTGATTATGAACCCATACAGCAGTGTCATAGGTGTGAAACTTGACTGACTGAATTTGAGCTAAAACATCTTTGTTGATTTCTTTCATTCTTTCATCCCAGAGAGTCCTGACAGAAGTGGCAAATTTTGCAATTTGTTCTTTCACAAGGTCCTCCCCCTTTCTGAATTCTACACATAGCTTATCTATAATCTCGGTTTTGAAAGTGCCAACCTCTTCACATACCTGCATAACATGTTCTTGAGCTTTCTTTTCCAACTCTATCTGATTGTAATCCAAAGTTAAGGACTGATTCATTACTTCACCAACACTAGTGATAGTGTGGTCTAGTGCTTTTCCACCAATCTTAAAGATATATTTTAATTGATCTGTATTGTGCTGAATTTCTGCAAATCCTCTACCCATCTCTTGTTCAAGAGTAGAAACTTTATATTGCACTGTCTTTAGAGAGGCGTCAAAGTGATTTCTTTTTTCTATGAGCATTTTCCCAGTTTTGCTGAGCAGTTCAGAAGAGGAGACTGTGTCTGAGGCAGATGAAGAGGTATAAGGAGCAGAAGTTGTTACACTGGCTGGAGGAGGAGGGGCAACCAATGGAGGGATTTCTTCAACAATGACTGAGCTGAGTGCTCTAGTAGTGATGACTAAATCTTCTTCTTCCTCACCATGGATAGTGGGAAGAGAGAAATCCAAATTTCTCATAAGAGCATCAACAGACAATGGAAAGAGAGGAGTTTCATCTAAGATCAGAATAGTTTCTGCAACTTTCTCTGGAGTTGGAGTAGGGGGTGATTTGGGAGAGGGTGACTGAGTTGGGAGGTTTTCTTGAGCAAGATCTACAACAGGATATTCATCTTGGTTCTCTTGGAGTAGGGGCCCATCTGACCTGAGCTCTTCAATCATCTTATCTATATCATCAGATGTTGAGAGGAGGATTTCTTGGACCTGAGTATCTGATGGAAGTTCTTCTAATGGAGATAGAGGGATGGAGGTAGCTGGAGATGGGATAGGAATTTTGTCTTGTTTCTATTCTGGAGAAGCAGGAGGAGAGGGTGACTTGCCATGAAGGCTTGATGAGGTAGGCTCCCCCTCAACTACTACACCAGAAGTGCAAGTTTTAACTGGAGATGGAATCCTGTCATCAGAAGCAGAAATTTCCTTGGGGCTGGCTGATCATGGGCTCTGGCAGTTTGAACTGGATTCTTAAGCTTCTGCTCCCATCTCTAAATAGTTGAAATTGATACTTTCTTCATATGATGTAGAACTATACCTTTTGATAAATTGAAAACTTCAGGATTTATCTCATGGAGGAGAAGGGAGACAATCCGAGCATAGTTGGGGGCTTTGATGCTTTCCTTTATTTTGTCCAGAATAAGCATTCCAAACAGATATTTCTTGCGGCAGATGATTGCTTGCATGATGTCGAACATGTTGAGAGAGATGTCTCTGATGGAATAGGTTTTGTAGAGGAGAACTTTTTGCAATGACATCAACCAGGAATTTTCCCTCTAGATTGAAGTCTAACCTTTTGAGAGAAGTGGATTCAGGGCAGACACCACAAAATAAGCAAGTTCGGTCTGACTCTTATGGACCTAGGTTGTCTTCTTCGTCGACGACGGGCATGCGAAGAAGAGTTGCGACAGAGGTTTTATCCAACTTTATCTTAATATCTTTCACTTTGGACTTGATAACCTTGCCATTTCTCTTCACTTTGGCATTCTTGAAGAATTCCTCTACTTTTGGGAATAGGATTTTGCACGATTGTTGAAGAATGAAGTTGAGTCCGGCAGTGTCGAAATTAATTAGGAGATTGCGGAAATCATCTGAAATATCTGCAATACCGGCTGGAATAAGTTCGGAACAAATTCCAATCTTAGATGGAGGAGACATCATCTAGAAATCAGGAGAAACTAGAGCGGGGAAGATGAATGCTCTGCAACTGTTGGCAGAAGACGAAGAGACTGCGGCTTACTCGAGAGAAGATTGATTTGCGTAGAGAAGGAAATCCCGATATTTCGATTTATATAACCCTAATTTGTTTATAATTAAGGAATAAAATTTCGATTTCTTACCTGGGAGGGGTCGGCATAGGCCTTGGTTTGAGAATGAAGCAATTTGAAATAAATCACCTGGACTTCCATGTACTCGAGTGACGGGAAGTACTCGAGTAGGTCTAGAGATACTTGAATAAGTCTAGAGGTACTCGAGTATGTCTGGGGAGTACTCGAGTAAGTCTAGGGAGTACTCGAGTATGTCTATGGAGTACTCGAGTATGTCTAGGAAGTACTCGAGTATGATATTAGGTGCTAAAATAGGTCTTTTCTTACTCGAGTCATGGACTTAGAATTTTGGGAAATTCAAACTTTTGACTGATTTATTCATCTCTGAGTCTTTGTATGAGTCCACCATCTCTAATCTGTTTTTTTTTGAGCATACCAAGTTCTATTTTGAAGAACAAGAACTTGGTCTCATCCAGCGGCTTCGTGAAAATATCTGCAATCTGCCTGTCTGTAGAGACATATTGTAGATCTATATCTTCATTCTCCACATGCTCCCGGATGAAGTGGTATCGCAGCTCTATGTGCTTTGTCCGGCTGTGTGAGACTGGGTTGTTGGCTATTGCAATTGCGCTGGAAGAGTCGCAAAACAATGGAATGTTCTGAAACTTCATGTTGTAGTCTTCAAATTGATTCTTTATCCATATCAGATGTGCACAGCAACTGCCTGCAGAGATATACTCTGACTCAGCTGTTGAGATTGCAACACAGTTATGCTTCTACTTCTCCAGGAAATAAGCCTCCTTCCAAGGAATTGGCAAGTCCTAGAAGTGCTTTTCCTGTCGTCTTTGCTACCTACAAAATCTACATATGAAAAACCAATTAGTTCACTGTCATTACTTCTTGGGTACCATAAGCCAAGATTTGGTGTGCCTTTAAGATATCTCAAAATCCTCTTTGCAGCAGTGTAGTGAGATTCCTTAGAGTTCACCTGAAATCTAGCACAAACACATGTTGAAAACATTATGTCTGGTCTACTAGCAGTAAGATAGAGCAAGGATCCAATTATGCTTCTGTACTTGGTTTCATCAAAAAGTTTCCCTTTCTCATCCTTGTCCAGGGACATAGCTGAACCCATTGGAGTCCTCATAGAGGTTGCGTTCTCCATTCTGAATTTCTTAATTAGCTCTTTGGTGAACTTATTCTGCGAGATGAAAATTCCATCCTCAGATTGTTTCACCTGAAGTCCTAAGAAATACTTAAGCTCTCTCATACTGCTCATTTCAAACTTCCCTTGCATAAGTATAGAAAACTTCTTATAGAGGTTGTCGTCAGTAGAGCAAAAAATGATGTTGTCGGCATAGATTTGCACTAGCAAAATGTTGCCATTTATTTTCCTAAGAAATAATGTATTATCTATCATTCCCCTTGAAAACTTGTTCTCAAGAAGAAGCTAGACAGCGTCTCATACCATGCTCGAGGATCTTTTTTCAGACCATATAAAGCTTTTTGTAGTAAGTAAACATAATCAGGAAAGTTAGAGTCAACAAAACCTGGAGGTTGTTCCACATATACTTCTTCATTTTTGTCACTGTTAAGGAAGGCGGACTTCACGTCCATCTAATAGACGGTGAAGCACTTGAGAGCAGCTTATGCTAGGAATAACCTTATTGCCACTAGTCTTGCAACTAGAGCATATGTTTGGTCGAAGTCAGTTCCTTCTTCTTGGCGATATCCTTTGGCTACGAGTCTGGCTTTGTTCTTTATGATTGTTCCATCTTCGTCCATCTTGTTCCTGTAGACCCACTTCATTCTGATGGCGTTCTTGTCTTTGGGTCTTGGAACAAGTGTCCAAACTTTGCAGCGCTTGAACAGATTCAGTTCTTCTTCCATAGCCAGGATCCATGATGCATCCGAGTTTGCTTCCTCAAACTTCTTTGGTTCAACCTGAGAGAGAAAACTTAAGTAGAAATTCTCATTAGTTGTACCTCTACGAGTTATGACACCATCCCGGGGATCTCCTATGATTTGATCCATGGGGTGATCCTTCAGATGTCTGAGCTCTAGAGTCCTTGCATCTGGAATGTCTTCAATCACTTGAGTGACTTCATCAACTTGGATGATTTCTTCATCTTGATCATCTACCTCTCTAATAGGGGTTGGAGTGGTGATCTTGATGAACTGTTCACCTTTATCTTCAGTCGGTTCATCAGAGCAAACTTCTTTTAACTTTGTTCCTGCATCTTCAATGAACACACCTGAAGATTTACTCTGCAACAAGCTCGTCTCATCAAATACAACATGTATTGATTCTTCTACAACCAGAGTTTTTCCATTGAAAACTCTATATACCTTACTATGGCTACTATATCCTACAAAAATACCTTCAAAACTCTTTTTGCTAAACTTGGTAGTGTGATACTTACCATTATTAAGCACGAAGCATTTACAACCAAAAATTCTAAGATATAAGACATTCGGTTTCCTGCCTTTTAAAAGTTCGTGAGGTGCCTTATCATGATTCTTGTTTATGAGTGCTCGATTTTGCACGTGGAATGTAGTGTTGACAGCTTAAGCCCAGAAATACTCTGGTAGTGAGGCATCACTCAACATAGTCCTACAGGCCTCTATGAGTGTTCTGTTCCTTCTCTCAGCTACTCCATTTTGCTGTGGAGTACGAGGAGATTAAAACTCATGAAAGATACTTAGGCTATCACAGAATTTTGTAATGGCCCCAGACTTGAATTCTATTCCATTATCACTTCTGATTTTGACTACGGAACAGTTGTATTCATTTTGTACCTGCCTGACAAACTTTATAAAGACATCGAAGGTATCTAACATGTGTTTCAGAAAGAACACTCACACAAAGCGTGAGTAGTCATCAACAATAACCAACGTATACTCCTTACCTCCCAAACTTCTAACTTGCAGTGGACCGAACAAGTCCATATGAAGTAGATGTAGACATCTATTAGAGTCTTTGCCTATAATGATTTTAAAAGTATCCCATATTTGCTTTCCTTTTACACAAACATGACAAGGTCTATCTTTGACGTACTTGACATTCGGGGCATCACATACTAAGTTTAGAGAAAATAATTTATTAATAGTTTTCAAAGTAATATGTGCTAATCTCTTATGTCATTGGTCACCAAGAGACGCACTATCTTTTGCTAAAAAGCACACTGGTGTAGAAGAGTCTATATAAATGAAATTTAAACAAAATATATTTCTGCTTCGAGTGCCAGATAGAATCATTTCCATATTGTCAACAAACTTTATCAAGCACTTATCAGCATGGAATTCAACTATGTATCCTTTGTCGCATAGTTGGCTTATGCTTATGAGAGTGTGTTCCAATCCCTTGACTTAAGCTACATCCGAAAAGGATACACTACCATTAGTGATCATACTGTAGCCTTTAGTGATTCCTCGGTCTGAACCTCCAAAGATGACCTTTGGTCCGTTCAAGACTGGATAATAGTTCTGAAGTAGGCTTCTAGTCCTGGTCATGTGTCGAGAGCATCCACTGTCCAAACACCAGATAGGTGTTTTAGTGGCCTTTGGACATCCCTGCAATCATAATCAGTTTGCCTTAGGAACCCAAACATGTTTGGGCCTTGGTCTCGGGTGAGGACACTCCCCCTACGAGGATTAGCATTATGAGTGGTCATTCTCATGTTGCCAACTTGAGGAGTTGCAACATTTAATGGATTAAACCAACAATCGATGGCAAAATGACCAATTCTACTACAACACCAACAGTCAAACCTGTTGTATCTTTGCCTTAGGTACTCCTTCTTGACCTTCTGGGATAGTGGTCCAGTAGGGGTTACAGTCTTGGAGGAGGAGGCTTCATGATGATGGCAATCACATGATTTCTTCTCCTTCGCAGGCTTTTTCACAATGGGTTTTACCTTTGGTGCTTTCTTGAATTTATGACCATGATCATAAGGACCATAGTCCTGAAGAATGACTTCTTCATAAGGTTCCTTAAAGACACTCTCACCAAAGTTTTTGGGGCGAGTCCATCCTTTGTAACGAGACTTTGGCTCTACATAAGTAGGCCTAGTCAAGTGGGCGTAGGATTAGTCAAGATCAAACTCATTAGTTGGAAATATGACTTTCTTAAAGATACTCTGATCTTGAGGTGACTTCCCCTTTGCTTTGGCCAAGGCCTTCATGGCAGCCTTATTCCTTCTCTGAGCCTTATTCCTCCTAGAAGAATTACTAAGAGCTTCTACATGGCCTAGCCCAGCACCCTTTGCCTGAGCAGAGAACTCAGCAACAAGAGGAAGAACTTCCTTGGGCTTAGAGAAACCTTCAACAAGTTTATTTTCGGCTTCTAGTAATTCTTCCAACCTCTTGATGATTTCATCCTTCAGATCAAGGGGCTTGATAGCCTTATTGAACTCATCAAATGCAGTATCTAAGTCTTCTCTGAGTGAGTCCATCTTAACGACTTTCTCTCCCAAAGAGCTTTCTATGGCCTTTAATGACTTAATCTCTTTTGCCTGAGTTTTCACGACCTTTCGACATTTGTCATATGCCTTGATCAACTCCTTATACTGGGACATGAGTTCAGACTCATCGTTAGAGGAGCTGTCCTCATGATCATGCTCAGAGACTTCAGATTCAGAAAGAGGAGTGGGAGAGTTTACCTTCCTAGTGAACTGGTGCTCTTGTTCAACATCTGACTGATTCATAAGCCCGAAGTATGCTTCTTCTTCTTCTTCACTTGACTCAGATGAGTCGGAGTCACTAAGAGTTTTGCCCTTCTTGGCTATCAGGCTCTTCTCTGTCCTCTTCTTATTGTATGAGGACTTCTTTTCTTCTCTCTTTCCACCCTCCTTTTTGTGGGGGCAGTCAGCAATGACATAGCCTGGCTTATTACAACAGTAGAAAATGATGTCAGTCGAAATGTGTTTGTTCGGTTTAGAACCATACCTGTCATGGCTGCTTGAGCCTTTTCTGTGACGATCACCACCATGTCGTGATCTTCTATAGTAGGCATCCTTGCCTTTCCATTGCTTCTTCTTGTTCAAGATTTTCTTGAACTGTCGTGAGAGTAGAGAGAATTCTCCTTCAGATAGCTCTGAGCCTGAAGTGCTTGACTCAGATGATTCCTCTTCACTTTCTTCTTGTACTGGGGAAGGAGAGGTAGCCTTTGACTTCCTGGAGGTGTCTGCCTTTAGAGCAACAGACTTCTCCTTGGATGCAGACCTGCTCTTCTCTTCTTTAGCTTTCCTTGAGTTGAGTTGAAGCTCATATGACATTAGCTTTCCGAAGAGCTTCAGAGGGTCTGTCTCTGCTAGCTTCCATAACTCCCAGATAGCACACACCTTGTTATCCCATTCCTTGGTTAGGGATCTCAGGAACTTGTCATTTAGCTCCCCATTAGTGAAGACCCGGCCATATACTCTTAGGCCGTTGACTATCTTGAAAAGTTCTCAAATATGTCAGCAATGGTATCTTTGTGCCCTTGTCGGAACGCTTGATATTTCTGATTCAAAAGGGATCTTCTGTCATCCCTTAATTCTTATGTACCTTCCATCAAGGTGATGAGGGACTGCCACATCTCCTTCGCAGACTGGCAGTGGATCAGGTTTTGCAGATTGAGTCATCGACTGCACTTATAATTATATTTTTAGTTTTCTTGTCCAAGGAGACAAGTGCAATCTCATTTTTATCTAGATCCATCAATTTCATGGGAACTTGCCTTGTTGGATCTATAGTGGAGGTAGTCATAGGAATGTGAGGACCTTCTTCAACAATCATGAAGATCCTGGGATCCACAGCTTCCATGAAAAATTTAATCCTTTTTTTCCGCATGGGAAAGTTGTTATTTGAGCATACTGTAAGCTTGGCAAAATCTTTAGTCTTGTTCATGCTTGAAAAACCTCAAGAGACAACTAGGGACGGATCCGATCAAGGTGTTAACCTTTTAGCGATCAACATCCCTCTAATACCAATTAAAAAAGTTCTGTTGTCTACATAAATCACCTTGAGGGGGGGTTAATAGGTGAGTTATGCGTCTTTATGCGGAATAAAAATTTAGAGACTATGCACATAGATCAATCAAGCATTCACAGACGACAAAAGATTTATAGTGGTTCCCCAACCTTGGGTATGCCCACTTTCCCCCACTCATCTAGCAAACCACTAGACTCGGCTACTCCACTATCTCAGATTGAAAAACCAATCCTACGTCTCGGAACAATGTTCCTACAAACTCGATTCAAACGGATCTACACTCGGAAGGTAAAACTTCCTACAACTCGGAGAAAATTCTCCTACAATAAATTAGTTGAGAGAAATAAAAATACAAACAATATTATTCAAATCTTGAAACGATTTGTCTGGATCTTCTTCTTGTAGACGTTGAGGCTTTATCAGAAAAGTTGAAGAAGAAATCTCGGCAAAAGCTATATCTGAAAATTTCTCTTGACTTCACCAGATCGGAGAAAGAGATGATGAAGAACGAACAGAATATCTCGATCTGAAAATCAAACTTGATCTGAATCTTGAAGTCGAAACCCTAGCCCTGGCACGAAGGAGATCTTCGGCAACGACAGCGGCTTTTGTTTTGGAGAGAAACGCGATTCAGAATACTTTAGAATAATCTGACGGCTTGAATTAATATGATTATAGCATTAGGGTTGATCGGTCTTGACAAGACCTACTTATAAGATATCCCCTAACAGTCATAATTATTCTTAATGAAGTACACGTTGACCAATCACGTCAACGGATTTGAAAATCCCGTTAAATCTGGACTTAGAAGAAATTTCTGAAAAACTTACTAATATATTCGAGTCATCATATACCTACTCGAGTACTTGAAGTCATTACTCGAGTGAGGGAGAAAGAAACTACTCGAGTATTTACTTAGAAAAATATCCAGAATTGAAGAGGAGAAACTCGAGTAAATAAAGGCATACTCGAGTGCTAAGCTGATTACTCGAGACAAAGAAATTGCACTACTCGAGTATAAGACGGGTTTCTCGAGTGAGAGAGTTCAACTACTCTAGTGAATAGAAGAAGTACTCGAGTCAAATACTTAGAGAAATTTCTGAGAATGGAAAACAGGTTACTCGAGTAATGGGAATGAACTACTCGAGTGAAAAGGACCTACTCGAGTATGAAGATAACTACTCGAGTAAAGTACTTAGAGGATTTCTGAGTTAGAGAAAGAGAAATACTCGAGTATAAACTCTGGACTACTCGAGTAGTTTATAGACTACTCGAGTATAGGAATTTAACTACTCGAGAGGAAAGAATCTACACGAGTCCCTAACTTCTGTTACTCGAGACAAATGACTTAACTACTCGAGTGTAAAAACTGACTACTCGAGTATTTAACTTAGAAAAATTCTGAGAGGAGAAACTGGTGACTCGAGTATAAGAATTCAACTACTCGAGTACCATTTCACTTTCTCGAGTATAAATACATCTACTCAAGTAAATGACTTAGAGAATTTTTCTTCATTGAAATTCTTTTCTTCAATGAGGGTCACCAACACTTCTATGTCCAATCAATCCAAGTGCTTGTAATATGAAGTGTATCCCAATAGAGAGGCAACACATGGGTCAACACTATGGATCACATAATGAGGGATTATATTGTATGGTCCTGTGTTTGATGACCCATTGTAGACTGACATTGGTCTACACTTGGCAATATCGTCCTGCAAACACAAGACTAAAGCAAGGCATCAAATACAACTTAATTCATCTTAGTTCAAGGGTGACTTTGTACAAATCTGAGTAATTGTGGATGCAATACCCAACACAATGTCATATAGTTGGCTTATGCTAATCAAATTGTGTTGTAATCCTTCCATATAAGCAACTTTTGTGATGGATACTATGCCATTGGTGATCATACCATAACCCTTGGTGAATCCACTGTTTGAACCTCCAAAGATCACCTTAGGTCCATTATTCATAGGAGTATAATCCTTCAGGTGGATCCTTGTTCCAATCATTTATCTGGAACATCCAATGTCCAAGTACCATATTGGCATTGCATGGGCACTTGGACTATCCTACAAATACAGTTTTGCTTACCTTAGGACCCCAAAAGGAATTGGGTCCTTGGATCTTGCTAGCCTGAAAATGAACATGTCTACCTGCAGCACTTCTGGCAGGAAGACTCACCCTTTCCCTTGGCACACTAGGGTTGTGTCAACAATCTATGGCAAAGTGACTCACTTTACCACAGCACCAACATTCATGAATGTATCTCTTCTTCTGAATAGACCTTGTGGAGTATAAGCTGTCAACTACTATATGTTCAAAAGGGAGAGCATTAGCTTTTTTCTTGTTTTTTCAGCAAGAATCTAACTAAAGGATATTCTGTTAGTAGATGAACTTTGCTTACTCTGAATTCCAATAATAGTAGTCTTCTTTGCAGTTGACATGCTATTAATGGACTCATAGATAACCAAGTTAGGCTTACTGACTGACTTACACTCGGTCTAGATTTATGCTAGAAGATACTGAGAATGGGCCACTGCCTTATCCTTGAGTATGGGGGGCTAGAGCACCAAACACAAATGGTCTATGATGGGCCATTTAGATTTCCTTATGGGGAGCCTTCAGTGCACTCACACCCATTTCCTTTCTAATTCCATTGTAAGATACTTTTGTATTCTTATAATAAGAGTTCCCATTCTTCAAGTGACCATACATGATGTTCTGGCCATACCTGTTAGAAGGGAGGATTACCTTGTGAAAGGTGGTTTGAGATACTATAGGAGCTTTGCCTTTCCCTTTGGAATGGCCAGATCATGAATTCCACTTAAACCCCAAGCCACACTTATCCTTTTGAGAGGTAAAGGAGTCTATCAGTGGCAACACTGATTTGGGCTTTGAGAATTCAGCCGCTAACTTTCTCTCTTTAAGGAGCTTCTCTTCAAGATCCATAATGACCTTGTTCTTATGGCAAATGGTCCCAATTTGGATGACTAAGATTATCTTCAGTTGGCTAACTTCCCTCCTCATCTAAGCTAGCAAGGGTGTTGACTTAGACTATAGGGAAGCATCTTGTTGTAGGGAGACAATCTCCTTATCTTGTCTATTAATAACTCTTTTTCTCCTCTTCAGAGCATCCAGAATTACACCATAACTGACAATTAATTTATCGACATCTTCTTCAGTATCTGATCTCTCATCCCCACTGGAGGGAGTGGATGCTTTAGAGCCTGAGCCAGACTCATAGATAAATGGAGTGCTATGGATAGAATGTACCTCATCAGGAATACCATTATTTTGATTTTCTTCTGATACAGCCATGAGACTGAATTCCTCATCTTCTTACAAATCACTGTCAATAGAGTATAGTGGATCCCTTATGCCTGATGGGGTAGCTGGATGATCTTCCTCTTCTTCAATGGACATGAGACCAATATAGGCCTCTTCTTCATCTGATTCTAAAGATTCAGAATCAATGTCTGATAGATAGACTTTCTTCTTGGCCAAGAAGCTCTTCTCAGTCTTCTTGTCCCTGTGATGCTTTTTGACTTTAGACAACATCTGCTCCTTCCTCTTAACTGGACAGTCAGCAATGACATGTCCACTCCTATTGCAACTATAACAAACAACATTATACTTAACATATTTGTTATGTTTGGAGCCATACCTTTTCCTAGAGGGGTCATTTCTAGATTTTTCTTTGCTTGAGTAGGGCTTCTTTGAGGTGGAGCTAGAAGAGCCTTTGTTCTTCAATTGTATCCTCTTGCTCAGCAGCTTCTTGAACTGCTTGGAGAGTAGTGATAGTTCTCCATCTGATAGCTCACTTCCAGAGGAGCTGGGATCTAAGCATTTTGACTCAACAACTCTCCTTGGAGGAGGAGTATTTTCCCTGCTTTTTTTGTGGCTTCAGCTCTAAAGGCCACTAACTTCTCCTTGTTGAGAGATCTAACAGCATCCTCTTCAGCTTTCCTGGAGCTTAGCTTCATCTCATGAGACAGCAACTTCCAAAACAAGTTCTGAGGCAGAGTGTTGGCCAGGTTGCCAACTTCTATAATGGCATAAATCTTGATATCCCATTCCTTGTTTAGGGATCTCAAGAACTTGTCAATCAGCTCAAAATTAGTGAATTGTCTAACATAGGTAATCAGACTATTCACTATCATGAAGAACTCCTCATAGCATTCAGATATGGAGTCCTTCTTCCCTTACTTGAATGCTTCATATCGCTGATTTAGGAGGGATTTCCTATCATCCCTCACCTCCTCTATTCCTTCTAGGTAGACAATGAGGGAGTCACCCATTTCCTTGGTTGTCTTGCAATAAACAAGGTTCTTGAAGGTGGAGTCATATATGGCACTAACAATGATATTTTGTGCCCTCTTGTCCATGGTTGCCAGGATGACTACATCCTTGGACATCTCAGAGTAATTCTTAGGAGTTTGGACAGTGTCAAGATAGAGATCTTCATGGGAATGAAGGGTCTCTCTTGGACTGTGATGAAAATCCTTAGGTCTGAGGCTTCCATGAATATCCTGACCCTCTCTTTCTAAATACTATTATTTTCCTTTCTATAGATAGGGATCTTCATGGAGATCAACTCCTTGTGGTTCTCACTTGAACCCATAGAGTCATTTTTAGCTACTCTTGGAGATCTGTTGTAACATCCCGTTCCACCTTTCGTGTACTCTAATTTCAACTAGGCCTTGCGTAGACCGTTACAGGGTTATAACCCAAGCACCACAACCCCTCTCTAGCCTACAGGCAGTTTGTTGGTGGCCACAACCTCCCTTTGATGAGCGAAACTCTCTGGTTAAGCGGGCAATACGAGGACTTCCTAGGAGGTCACCCATCCTGATACTACTCCTGTCTGAGCATGTTGAAAGTATCTAGTGTCAACCTAAATCACCTAGAGGGGAGTGAATAGGTGAGTTCTGCGTGTTTTTACGGAATAAAAATTACTTAAAATAAACACACAGAAACACAAAGATTAATAGTGGTTCCCCATATTGGGTATGTCCACTGTCCCGCCTCACCTATCTACAACGAAGGGATTAATTCAGCTACTTAACCTTTATCTCAAATTGCACACAATCTTACACCTCAGAGCATCAACTCTTACAACTCAGAGAGATCGCTCATACCACTTGGAGAACAAACTCTCCTACAACTCAGAGAACAACCTCTCCTACAACTCAATCCTAAAATAAGGTTTTATAACTTGGAGGAAAAAACCTCCTACAATATTAAAAAGTTTTACAAAAAAAAAAATTAAAAATAATTTTCAATAGATATGAAATCTTCGATCCCTCGTTCCTCTTAAAAGTTGATCTTGAACGTCTTGATGAACAAGAGAAATTGAAGGGATTGACAAAATGATCTGAACGCACAGATTGACTAGATCTGAGTAGAATCGGAATCTTTAGAGGTCAATGACCAAGTTAATTCGCTTAAGGAAGAATGAATCGTGCGGCAAGAAGTCGTCGGTCGAGCGGGTAGAGTAGATCGATCTGTGCTAATGGGAATGGTTTCGTTCTTGAGATTTCTCGACTTTTAACAAATAAGCACCCTCGCTTAAGGAAGAATGAATCGTGCGGCAAGAAGTCGTCGGTCGAGCGGGTAGAGTAGATCGATCTGTGCTAATGGGAATGGTTTCGTTCTTGATATTTCTCGACTTTTAACAAATAAGCACGATTAGGGTTGATTGAAATCCACCCTACATATATATAGGAAACCTCCTTCTGCAATGGCTAGAAATATCCTTTCTAATCGAGAAATATGAAAAACATTGTACACGGCAATCTGTACAACCCGAGCCATAAATTTGAAAATAGAAGAAATAACCCTAAGTATAATTCGTCGATTATCATCAAGTATCTACGGGTATACTCGTCGAATCGCTTGGAAACTCGTTGAAATTTACTTTGATAATTCCAGCAAGATCGATCATGTAACTCAATGCTTGGATGAAGAGATACTTGACAAATTCGACGAGTATTAGTTAGTATACTCGACGAAATCGACCGGTATCATCTAGCTGACTCGATGCCTGCTTAAGTGATATACGACGAATATCACTTAGAGAAATCTAGAGAAGTAAAGTCAAGATGACTCGATGAATTCGTCGTTTATTGATGAGTCCTCTTTATATACCTATTTTCGGACTCATCTAGGCTTATTTTCTTGTCTTTGCACGCCGTTTAGCGTCATTTGCACTCCTTTTGGTTCGCTACGTTTTACACATCTTGTGCACTCTTTTAGCCTATTTCTGTGCGTGTGTGTATTTTCCTTTTGCTGTGCATTATATTTTTGTCTGTGACTGCCGTGTCGACATCCCGTCCAGTTTTCCTGCAGGTTCTGGGATCGTGTGGGTGTCCGGGGTAGGACTTTCACCACTTTTGGCAAAGGAGTCAATGGTCGTGCGTTTTTACCCACGCACGACCATCGACCTCTTTGGCGCACGATCATCGGTCGTGCGCAGTCATGACCTCTCCTGTGAAAGTTCTGTCCCGGCATATCGCACGATCACCAGCCATACCGCACACGATCACTGCTCGTGTGCTGCCGGTCGTGCGCAGTCATGACATCTTTTTTCCATTTTTCTGCCTCCATATCGCACGATCACTGACCATATCGCGCACGACCACTGGTCGTGCGCTAGTGATCGTGTGCGCTGTTTATTCTGCTTTCTATAAATACGCAGGTTCCGCCCTATTTTCGAGAGATTGGCCAGATCCGCGATTTTTCCGCCGTTCTTCGTCTCGGACGAGGGTTTCCTCCGTTCCCCTTCATCCTCCACCTTAGGGAGGGTCTCCGGGCAAGCTTTCAACACAAAATCAATGCCGGAGCATCCTCTCGGCCTCCTCCTTCATCCCAGAGCTTCAAGCGGAGTTTTGACCTAGCTTTCTCCATCAAGTTAGGAGGAGCTGGAGCCGCAATCTACGGGTCATTTCAACGAAGAAGACGGGTCCATTGGGAGTGAGTGACAGCCTCCTCTACCCCGGACGCAGTTGAGGACCGATCTTGGACTCGGATTGACAACCCGAGATTCCAACCGTGAACCCTCAACAAGGCTTCGGATTCGGTCGATTCGCACACCTCTTCCTCTTGTATTTGATAGCTTAGCTTAACTCTTTGTATTGATGATGTACATTTTATTGTAGTTAATTATCTTGCACTTTTTCATGTCTATGTGATTTGTGTGATTTTGTTATTATTGCTTGAGGTGCGCCTTATTACTCCACCATCCATCCACCCTTGCCGCACTAGCAATTGCTAGTGGCGTGCGTTGCGAAGAGGTGCTCACGACCCTCATTCCGCCATTCTAACCACCTCACCCGCTAGCCTACTCGTCCATCCGCCAAGTGATTCGGTGCATAGCGGCCCGCGTAGTTTCCATCCTGCCTGGCGAAGCAGTGCATAGCGGCCTGCATAGTAGGATTTCCGCCGTTCTCTCCACCTCATACGCTTGCCTACTCGCCCATCCGCCTAGCGATTTGGTGCATTGCGGCCGGACTAGTCTTCCATTCCGCCTGGCGAAGCATCGTATAGCGGCGTTGCATAGGAGTAGTTGTTAGATTTTTACTTTATTTTCCGCAACCATCAAAACCCCCATCGTTACCTTCGCCCCGAGGACTTCAATCTCAAGTCCTCCTCGACATTAACTCATCCCTTACTGTGTTCCTCAAGAGACCGACACTCGGGGATTTATTCCCAAACTTTATTACTTGTGCGACTGGTGCGCTTGCCGTATTCTACACGCATCAAGTTTTTGGCGCCGTTGCCGGGGAACACAGTCGTTTGAGTTTTTGTAGAGGTAGATGCGAGATAGTCGTCCTTGTCCATTTGTTCATACCCTGTTTTGTCTTTATTTTAGTTTTTGAAATTGTTTACTTTATTTTCTCTGTCCCTTCCTTGTTTTCTTTTTTTTTTAATATTGCAGATCCGAGTTGTTTTATTCTTGTGTGTAGTAATTTCCGGTAAATATTTCTGTTCGCGATGGATTCTGCTGTCGAGTGCCGTATTATTGACGCTTTGCGGAGTTGCATCGATGCCATGGCTGTTTCTAATGCCGAGCACTGTTTTTGGTGTATTCTATGTCAAGGTGTGGGCCATATGTTGAAGGATTGCCCTCGCTTGTGCAAGCCTTCTACCTCTGTGGACGCATCCGAAGCAGTCCCCTATTCGCGGGAGACTACTATGGATAGGCCTACTAGGGTGTTGCCTGGCCCATACACTGACATGGCGCACCTTGCTCGATCTTTGCCCGTTGAGATTACGGAAGAATCTCTCGCCGCATATAGTTCCTTCATGGGTTCCTCAACCCCTTTTTACGAGCTTCCTTTGAGTGATCATTCTCACTCGGATGTTAGCCCGCAAGGAGTGGATCGGGAACTCATGGACGATCCTGTATGGGACGATGAGAGTGTTCCGGTCGTCGACGGGGTGGCATCTGCGGATGATGTTGCGAAGGGGCCTGCGCATTCTATGCCTGATTTTGTGAGCAGCTTTGCCCCTACGCAGTATTTGCCGGAGTTTTCTACTCCTTTTTCTTGTGAGTCGGCTGATGATGCCGTATTTGTGGATGATTCGGTGCCCGAGGTTGCGCCGAAGTGGGATGAGGATTCTAGTATCTCCGACGGAGAATGTGGATCTTCGGAACACTTCTTCGCACCCCGGTGGGATGAGGAGTATTACCTTTCGGATGCGGAGGTTTGCACCCCCCTATCTAACGAGGCGGTCCCCCTTTCCACCGCGGACTTCGAGTTCTCGGATTCTCCCCAATACGACTCATATGACACTGATGATGATCATTGTTTGGATCCTGCTGGGAGTGATACCGGGATCACTCCCCCGATTTCTGATTATTTTTGTCCTTCTTCTCTTTTATTCCTTGATCCCCCTTCCATATCTGAGCCTGTGCAGGTTGATTCTCCACTAGTGTGCTGGGATGACGATGAGCCTTGTGCTCAAGCCGTTGACTCCTACACACCTGTGTGGGATGACCCCTTGCTAGGCAAGGATTCTTTTTGTGATGAGATGAGCGAGGACCAGGTCGCCTCCTCATCTTATTTCCTGCTTCCTCTACCTGAGCTTTTCAGGCATTATTATCTAGGTAGAGGGGTAACTGTTCTATCGCCGTATCGGTACCCGTTACCGCAACGGATATTGGAATAGTTACCTGTTCATCTTCTCTTCCATAGGCCCATTAGCTAAGGCTTTTCTACTTCGAATAAGTCATGCTGGGATGACAGTAACCCCAGTAGTTATCTTAAATTTCTGCATTTTACTTTTTATGTCTAGCGTAGTTTAGTATTTCTTTTTCTATATTTTTCTTTTGTTTTTGCGGAGCTCACCCCTGCAGGTATTCATGGAAACTACGCATTGGCGGGGTTGTGATTCTTCGTTCGGCGGGCCTGCTGCTACTTTCCACGCGTCTTCTGGTATGCTCACTAGCTGAGCATTGGGTAACCTCTTCCCTTAGCTCATTCTAATTTTAATTTCTCTATCATTTGATGTGTTGTTTAGTTTAAGTCTGGGGGAGAGCAGATTTTGTTACCTTTTGCACGTGCACATTTCATGTGCATACTAGAAGCATTTATTGTTTTATTTTGATTAGTTCATTACATCGCACACCACTGCACCCACATGAGCGCGAGCTTAGCTGTTAGCGTGCCACGAGTTGAACTTGTATCTTTGTTAGATTTGGAAAATTTCTGTGCTAGTTTAGGATTGTGCAACGGAGTAAAATGTTGGCCTTGCTGTGTTTCTAGTCAACTGCTCTTGTTTTGTATAGAAATTTGTGTAGATTTAAATTTTTCGTATGCTTATAGTTCTATATTTTTCTATTTGCGTACATATTTCTTATTCTACTCAAAAGTTGGTGAATCCGGTTTGAATCAAACGGTAGCGTAGGAATGTGTGTAGCCGCCACTAGACTCGTATTACTTGAGTCGGGAGGAAGGGTTATCTTTCTCGGTCGCTAAGAACTTGCCCCAAGCTATTCTTGAAGCATTGGTACATGGTTAGTCTAGCGTGAGAATGATGTTGGCCACCTTTTGGCCCGGTTGAGCTTTGTACCCATTCTTAACATCGCCCTTGCTAGCCCCGTTGTGCCTACCCTTCCTTTTGATTCAGCTCCACTATATTCACCAAAGCCTCATAGCTGATCCTAGTCGCACACCCAAGTCGAGCTTAGTGTTTTATATTTTCATGTTGGGTTGTGATGTGGTATTTTTTTTATTCGTGAAAATGTGGAAGCGCGCCCAAATTTTATTTACTAAAATTGTATATTGTGAAAAGAAAAAGTTTACAAAAAAAAATATTTAAAAAAGAGAAAAAGAGAAAAGAAAAAGAGAAAGAAAAAGTTTGATTGAAAATCTTTATTTGAGATGATTTGGATTTGGAGTACGCGGTGCACACACCCATTTAGTAAAAGTTAAGTCTGGGGGTGTGGTGCACCCGTGTTTATTTTGTGGGCAGCGGGTACTAGTTTTGTACATTAGCTCATTTGGGTTAGGTGCATACCCTTCATGTTTATCCTTGTTTTCCTCACCGTAACCCAAGCCCCATTATTACCCGAAGTCCTACGGACTTGCGCTTGAGTTGACTAGTGCCGTGGAGAGAGTGCGAACGGGCAAGCTTATGGTTTCCGACATTGGTGGATTCCTTTGGGGGTAATCTTGAGCCCCGGTCTTCGGCAATGCTCACCTTAGTGGCCTGTCTACTTTCTTCCTGCGTAGGACCGGATGATTCACCGTGATTCCACTTTTGAGTAATAATAAATTTTTGCTACGCACTGTGGAAAATATAAAATATTTTGTATACTTAAGAATTTCCTCTACTTTATTTTTATGCACGCGAGCATGCGACTTCGCATGGTACTCCGTTTTGCAATTTCTTTGTTAGCTAGTTCATTTTCCCTGTCTGCTTAGGTTTTGTTTGCTCGGGACGCACAAACGGCTAAGTCTGGGGGTGTGATGAGTCCTCTTTATATACCTATTTTCGGACTCATCTAGGCTTATTTTCTTGTCTTTGCACGCCGTTTAGCGTCATTTGCACTCCTTTTGGTTCGCTACGGTTTTACACGTCTTGTGCACTCTTTTAGCCTATTTCTGTGCGCGTGTGTATTTCCCTTTTGCTGTGCATTATATTTATGTCTGTGACTGCCGTGTCGATATCCCGTCCAGTTTTCCTGCAGGTTCTGGGATCGTGTGGGTGTCCGGGGTAGGACTTTCACCACTTTTGGCAAAGGAGTCAATGGTCGTGCGTTTTTACCCACGCACGACCATCGACCTCTTTGGCGCACGATCATCGGTCGTGCGCAGTCATGACCTCTCCTGTGAAAGTTCTGTCCCGGCATATCGCACGATCACCAGCCATACCGCGCACGATCAATGCTCGTGTGCTGCCGGTCGTGCGCAGTCATGACATCTTTTTTCCACTTTTCTGCCTCCATATCGCACGATCACTGACCATATCGCGCACGACCACTGGTCGTGCTCCAGTGATCGTGCGCGCTGTTTATTCTGCTTTCTATAAATACGCAGGTTCCGCCCTATTTTCGAGAGATTGGCCAGATCCGCGATTTTTCCGCCGTTCTTCGTCTCGGACGAGGGTTTCCTCCGTCCCCCTTCATCCTCCACCTTAGGGAGGGTCTCCGGGCAAGCTTTCAACGCCAAATCAACGCCGGAGCATCCTCTCGGCCTCCTCCTTCATCCCAGAGCTTCAAGCAGAGTTTTGACCTAGCTTTCTCCATCAAGTTAGGAGGAGCTGGAGCCGCAATCTACGGGTCATTTCAACGAAGAAGACGGGTCCATTGGGAGTGAGTGACAGCCTCCTCTACCCCGGACGCAGTTGAGGACCGATCTTGGACTCGAATTGACAACCCGAGATTCCAACCGTGAACCCTCAACAAGGCTTCGAATTCGGTCGATTCGCACACCTCTTCCTCTTGTATTTGATAGCTTAGCTTAACTCTTTGTATTGATGAAGTACATTTTTTGTAGTTAATGATCTTGCACTTTTTCATGTCTATGTGATTTATGTGATTTTGTTATTATTGCTTGAGGTGCGCCTTATTACTCCACCATCCATCCACCCTTGCCGCACTAGCAATTGCTAGTGGCGTGCGTTGCGAAGAGGTGCTCACGACCCTCATTCCGCCATTCTAACCACCTCACCCGCTAGCCTACTCGTCCATCCGCCAAGCGATTCGGTGCATAGCGGCCCGCGTAGTTTCCATCCCGCTTGGCGAAGCAGTGCATAGCGGCCTGCATAGTATGATTTCCGCCGTTCTCTCCACCTCATACGCTTGCCTACTCGCCCATCCGCCTAGCGATTCGGTGCATTGCGGCCCGACTAGTCTTCCATTCCGCCTGGCGAAGCATCGCATAGCGGCGTTGCATAGGAGTAGTTGTTAGATTTTTACTTTATTTTCCGCAACCATCAAAACCCCCATCGTTACCTTCGCCCCGAGGACTTCAATCTCAAGTCCTCCTCGACATTAACTCATCCCTTACTGTGTTCCTCAAGAGACCGATACTCGGGGATTTATTCCCAAACTTTATTACTTGTGCGACCGGTGCGCTTGCCGTATTCTACACGCATCATTTATCAACATGTATATTCTACAAATTTGATAAGTATCGATAGATACACTCAACGAATTCGACGTGTATACACGATGATACTCGGCGACTTTAACTTGACTGATTTACAGGAATTTTGAGATTATTCACTAAGTAAATACAATGACTTCGACGAGTGCCAGTAAGCATACATGACGAATTCGATGAGTATTCAATAGTATACTTGACGAATTCGACGAGTATCAATTACTATACTCGACAAATTTTACTCAGAGAAAATCTTCTCTTCTAAAAGCCACAGCTTGATCTTCTTGGATTCTTCTAATGTACTTGAAGTAGAAGTACACACCAATAGAGAGATTACACGTGTGTCAACAATAGAGAGATTACACGTGTGTCAACACCTTGGCCTACACAATGAAGGATTATATTGTATATTCCTATATTTTAAGAGCCGCTGTAACCAAACTTTGGGTTGTACTTAGCAATATTGTCCTGCAAGCACAAAACTCAAAAACAACATCAAATACAAACTCAATTCATAATAGTTAAGGGATACTTCTTCAAATCATAGTTATTGTGGATATAATACCCAACACATGCTTAATTATGGAGTTTTCCAACTTCTCATCACCAATTGAGTTGCAGCTCAATTAGTGATGAGAAGTTGGAAAACTCCATATTTAAGCGTGCTCGGGCTAAAGCAGTATCGGGATGGGTGACCTCCTGGGAGGTCCCCATGCTGCCCGCTTAACCAGAGAGTTTTGCTCATCAAAGGGAGGTTGTGGCCACCAATAACCTTCTTGTGGGCTGGAGAGGGTTGGGGTGCTTGGGCTGCAGTCCGGTAACGGTCCGTATAAGCCAAGTGAAAATTCGAGTACAAGAAAGTTAGAACGGGACATTACATAAAAAATCTCAATTGGTGATTAGAAGTGAAGGAACTCCATAGTTAAGCGTGCTTGGGCGAGAGTTGTACTGGGATGGGTGACCTCCTGGGAATTTCCCATACGTCCCAACTTAACTATCGAGTTCGTTCATCAAAAGGAGGTTGTGTCCACAAAAAACCCGCTTGTAGGCTGGAGAGGGGTTGGGATGCTTGGGCTACAGTGTGATAACAGTCTATGTAAGGCCTAGTGGAAATAAGAGTACAAGAAAGGTGGAACGGGATGTTACATGAGTCATGGAGAGATGAAGAGGGACACCAACCCTCATGCAAGGGGTGCATGCAAGGCGCTCCTCGTGCATGAGGAGTGCGCATGTGGGTTATACCCTGCGCATCCTGCGTGGGGCACGCGGTGCGGGCAGGTTGCCCCGCACGTTGGTTGCACCGCGCATGGTGCGCGCGGGTTAGCCCGCACGTGGTGCATGCGGGTGATGGTTAAAATTCACGCTAGAGCATAATTCTAAATCGATAAGGTAAGTATACATATTGTTTTAGAATATAGGGTCAAGTGTCATATTTAGACTCGAGGCCTGTCGAGTACTTGTACTCACAAGTAAGAGCTATTATTTTATCGAACAAAAGTTTCTTTTAGGTGAACTAAGAAAAATAGCGATTTTACTAAAGATAAATTCGATGTTTTAAAGACTAGCACTTGATCTAGAATCCCTTTGGATTAAAATAAACTTCATGAAATAATAAAATTTAAGATTCTAAATTACTTACTTTGACCATGGAGGTTCCCAAAATATGAAAGTGCCTCTCTCGAGAATACGCTCTTGATTAACCTTAGGATAATCGATTAAGACATCTCGTCCAGTCGAAACCCCTAAGATTACTTTAGGCGGTGAACCTTGCTATTGGATTTGACTCCAATCCGGAAGATTTATGTCGTCCTCTCTCGAGGAGTGTATGCAACTAATTTTATCTTTTATTGATATCCGCATATCCACAACCTCTCAGTAAAATTTGGGATACAGATCAAAGATTGAAAAAACATATTCATGACATATGAATTCAACGCATTTAAATTCAAAGATAAATCGAAGTGAACAAAGTAGAGAGCTTGAAAATTTTGATAAAAATAAAGCAAGTTTCTTTCAATCCAAAGTTTATCATGATCAAGTTCTAAATGGAGTTTAACCACTCATCATGATAAGGGAATTATACAAGAAAGTAGAGAGAGACATGATTACAAATGAAAGAGTACTTGAATTAAAAATTATCAAAGTTAAAGATTGCACTATAAAATGAAAAATACAGAAAAGTAATGCAAGAATACTAAAAACAAACTCCAAAACCCAACTCTCCAGCTCCTGGTCTTGCTTGGAATTTATAGTAAATTTGTTGGTAAGTCATGCCCCTAGGTTACGCCTGTGACTAGGGGGCGTATAAGGTACGGAACCGACGTCTTAAATGCCCTGGAATGTTGGGGAAAATCGCAAAAATTAAGTAAATTGGCGGGTCACACCCCTAGGTCATGCCCGTGACCTAGGGCGTATCTTGACTATTTCAGAAAATGGAGGGAACATGGAATAGTGGGAGTTAATCTATCTGTTGCAGAAGAGGTCACCCCCCCTGGTCATGCCTGTGACCAAGGTGTGTAAGCTGGAATGGCTTGGGGTGTAAACTAACTTCTTAATATATGAGTCATGTTTGTGATCTGGTGGTCGCGCTTATAGGTCATGCCCATGACTGGGCTTGTAACTTATATACGACATAGCAATCGAATCTGGAGCTATTTCAGGAAGTCACACACCGTGACTGAAGTAATGACCCATGTCACGCCCGTGACTTGGGGTGTGTATTTTTTTAATTATGTGTAAAGCGCTCTAGAATAGCTGGAAGCAGGCATGGTTCGTGACATAGGTCACGCCCGTGACCCTGTGGCATGTACTTAGAATTTTTATAGATTTGCTCAAAATCTTCTCCTGATCAATCTTATCGACTTCAAAAAGTTATTTGTAGCCAAGATTAACTTGAAATATAAAAAGAATAATTAGGAACTTAATTAATAACATATAACTATAAATTAATTCATTATTAAATAAAAAGTTTATAAAAATAAGGATAAAATTAGAGTTATCAAATACACCCACACTTACTCCTTTACAAGTCCCAAGAAAACAACTTTCCATAGGGAGCAGAAAAATTTCAATGCTGGAAAAGAATATTAAACCTGAGTAAAATGTGAAGTCTTACGCCAATGCATGTAGCTATTTTAGTAGAAAAACCTACTCAGCATACAAATTATCTTATATTTTTCGAGAATGTGTTTCCACTTATTATTTTTGCTTTTAAATTGAAATTCCGCTAAATCCTAAAATTATATTTAGGGAGAAGGTAGCTTGTCAACTATGATCGACATTACACAAATCGAAGATCGAGATACCCCCCAAGGAAATCCATCAACATCGATGGTCGTAGGCTTGCCCTTTTACACTCTCGTTGCGGCACTAGTCTAACTCATAAGAATAAATAAATAGGACTTAACTAGGTTGAAATATAGGATTAGATTTTTTGTGTGGATAATCAAAGATAAAAACGACGGCCAGTCATACCCAAACCTAAAGAGTGCTTGCACAAAATAAATAGTTATTGCTTTAATAATATAGCCATTTCCCAAACCTACTTTTTTCTTTTTTTCATTCAAATTTTTTCAACATCATTTTTTTATTAATTATTTTTCTTCCTTCCCTTTTTTAAGATTTTTCTAATATTTTCAAAAGGAAGGGGAAACAAATTAGCTTTTTTTCAATAAAAATAGCCACCAAAATAAAATGGCTCAAATTAACTAACAAAGCTTTTTTTATTTATATAACCATTATCGAGCTCGGACTTAGGTGAAGAAGCTTTTAGGTCTTGGTGAAGTATTTGGTGGAGCTGAAAAAAAAGGTAGGGTAATAGACTCAAAGTGGTTTTAGTAAAGAAAAAATGTTAGGTACGGGTGTAAAGGCTCAAACTGTCCAAAAGAGGTGCTTAAATCCTATTCATGCTAATGAGTTTACTTATGCAAAGTCTTGAGAATCTCTAGAGGGCATGTTCTAGACATTGAAAAATAATACATTTCCTCTCGATTCGAGTAATATTTTTCTAGTAAACTTCTACGTACTCACCTAAATTATTTTTGGATTTTACCGGTTTAAAAATGAAAGTAGAGTAAACTATTTCCACGCATTTAGAAAAATAAAAGTCTAATTGTATGCTAAATATTTAGTTCTACGTAAAATTTTACTAATACATGCACTTGACTAGGAAAACAACATGGCCAACTGTTCTACTCCAAAATTCAATTAAAGTATGAAAATTCTCTAAACACTATAAAAGTTAAATTATTAAGAATTTTGAATGTGAATAAATATAGAAATAATGATTTCTCTAATAAAAATTAAACCTAATTTTTTTGTTATTTACTAAACTTCCCGAGAACTACCCAATGACGGGTTCGCATGGTACTAGGCGGTTTTGTGGGATGAATGCCTAACATGGCCCTTTCTAAGATATTAAAAATTTTTAAAATTTTATAATTTTTTTACTTTTTGATTAAAATAAAAAGGAGAACAAAATTAAAAGTTAGAAATAAAGGAAAATAATTAAATAAAATCTATTTTTTCCAAAATAATGAAAAGAAAAACATTTTTAAGTAATTTTGAAAGATTTTTCATCATTTTTTTGGATTTTAAAAAAACAACAATAACAGATCGCACCCTGAAAGAAAGGGGGATAGATCTTAGCAGCACAAAGATAAAGAAGGAAAAACCAAGCACACAGATGACATAAGGAAATTTATAGTGGTTCCCCAAATCTGGGTACATCCACGCTTCTACCACCCTGGTAGGAATCCACTTAGGTTTTTAATCAGGTGCCCTATTACCATAAGATCTGCTTTTGGTAGATCTAGAAACCCTTCAGGATTTTGATCAGGTGCCTAAAAACAAATAGGTTTTTGATCAGGTTCCCTATCACCAAAGAGTTCACTTTTGAAGGGAGTAATAATCTTGTACAAGAGAGGTTAAAGAAAATAGATGTCAGTCTTCTCTTTCTCAAAGCAAATAAGAAGACTATGTGGATTTGATGATGCCAAAGCTCCCCCTGAGATATTGAGTAGATTTAGGAAGATGGAAGCTTTATCCAGGGTGTAGGTCTTCAAACTTGATGTTGCTCTCTAGCAAGCTTCTAGACTGATGTTGTATTTGTTGTTTCTTGAAAGCCTGGAGCAGATGATAAAGAACACGGTATGATAGAAAGTTGTGTTGTGTTCTTCAGAATCTCTATTCTGATTACTGCTTGGTATTATTGTTAGTAGATTCTCTGTTCTTGTTATATTTCCTGCAAACTTCCAAAATAGTATATATTCCCCCTAGCCGTAATTCAAATTTTTTAATTAATTCTATCTTGAAACGGCTGAGGCATTCCCGAGAGAGAAAGATGCCTGGGGAATTAATCGCATTAACTGCTACTTTTGAACAGCTAAAAGCATTAAGTTTGAGAGATATTTAAATGCCTTAATAAATTCTACCAGCTATTAAAATCTCTTCTTAAATACTGCACAGATTTCGTCGACCTCAGTCTGCTATACGTCGACCTCAGTTAAGAGATCGTCGACCAGAATAACCTTTGCATCGAGCTGAGATTCTATCTTAAGATTAGCAATCGTCGACTGGAGCTCGAAGATCGTCGAGCTCAACTCAAAGATAAAACTCTGAGTTTCGTCGACCTGAGTTCGACGTTCGTCGAATATAGCTTGAAGTTTGTCGAGCTCAATTCATGCCTTTGTCAAGACTGATTTCAGCATGATTTCTTTGGAGTTCTTTTGAGGCAGACCTAGAAATAATCCTTTGACCCTAACTATACATTTTTGGTCAATCTAAAAACATCCAAATAGTATTCCTTACACAAATCCAAACTAGGGTTGCAACAATCTCCGCCTTTTTGGGTGAGGATACTATATACACAAAAAGGAAAACAAAGCAAGTTTGAAATAGGTGCTTTGAAACATAAAATAAACAACAACAAAGTTTTTTAAATAAAAATATGAAAAACTTCAGATAGGCTCTGTAGCTATTCTTTACTTATCTTTAACTGAGCATATTTAAGATATGTTGCTCCTGCTGTATTCAACAATTTCCTTGATATCATCCCACTGATTTCTGAATAATTTAAACTGCTGTTGATGAATCCTCTAAAGCAGTCTCCCCCTATATAAATACCCTTGTATTGAAGGGTCTTTTCCTGAAATAAGGGGTTAGGAGTTCAGGACCCAGATTATCTTGGGTCCCAGTTCTTTTTCATAATAATTAGATATAAAAGAACATACAGGTTGATCTTTGTAACCTAGAGGGTGAAATTTCCTAGAAGGGATGAGCCAATTGTTAAAAGGATTGATAAAGTTTTTAGTTTGATTATAATTTTCAAAAGGATAAAAATTTCTGTTTTGAAATTCTGAGTTCGACGAATAATTTCGTCGACCTAAGTTCGACGAAGGAAATTGATTTCATCGATCTCGGTTCACAGAATGATAATATCTATTTTCCGTGTTCCACGATCATCGATCTCGGTTCAACGAAGTAAATTTCTTTCGTGATTATAATTTCCAGACAAGTTAAAATCAAAATCTCTATTCAGTTTTGTCTTCCTGAGTTCGACGAAGAGTGTTGTTTTCGTCGAGCTCCGTTCGACGAATTATGTTGAACACAAATTTTCTGAAATTATTTAATTATTTTTTGTAAAAACTCAGTTATATTGTCTAAATCTGTTATCTTTTCTTTGTCTTTAATTGTTTCTAAAGAAGCTAATTGTTTAGAAACATTTTTTAAATCTTATTTTAAATTTTTATTTTCAAAAGATAGATTATACAGTTTCTCTCGGAGAAGTTTTATTTCTTCTCAGATTGAATTAAATCATTGCATAAAATTTTAAAATCTTCTTTAAAATGTTTTGAGGAAAAATCAAAACAAGAGATAACCTGATCCTCTTCTGATTCACATTCTAATTCTTCAAATTCTGATTCATCATTAGATCTGCTGCATGATGCATTTATTGCCATCAGGCAATATTCTCTTGCTCTTATTTCTTATTCATCCTCAGTTGTATAGGGTAAAGCTTCAGAGTCACTCCAAGTATCAGCATCATATTTTCTATTTTTATTTGATCCAGCAGCCATTGTTGTGAGGGAGTCCCAAATTTCTTTTGCTGAAATACATTCCGCAACTCCTTCAAAAATGTCATCAGTCATTGATTGAGCAAGAATGTTCATTGCTTGTGCATCAGCCATCTTTAGCAATTTTTGGGCTTCTGAGTCTACAAATAGAGTAGGGGGACCTAACAAAATAGTATTGTAAATGTCTTCATCAATAGAATTCATAAACAACCTAATCCTTGCCTTCCATAGTGCAAGCTTATCTAGATTGCACTTAGGAGGTCCAGTGCTTAAAAATTCTTCATTTTGTGCCATGAAAACTCTTAAGAAATATAAGATCTATCAGATCGTTTTGGTTCAGGTGTTATCCTGTACAACCAAAGAATAACCCTCTGATACCAATTGAAATAAATGGGGATAGATCTTAGCAGCACAAAGATAAAGAAGGAAAAAACCAAGCACACAGATGGCACAAGGAAATTTATAGTGGTTCCCCAAATCTGGGTGCATCCACTCTTCTACCACCCTAGTAGGAATCCACTTAGGTTTTTGATTAGGTGCTCTATCACCACAAGATCTGCTTCAGGTAGATCTAAAAACCCTTCAGGCTATTGATCAGGTGCTAAAAACTAATAAGTTTTTGATCAGGTGCCCTATCACCAAAGAGTTCACTTTTGAAGGGAGTAATAACCCTGTACAAGAGAGGTTAAAGAAAATAGATGGCAGTCTTCTGTTTCTCAAATCAAATGAGAAGACTATATGGATTTGATGATGCCAAAGCTCCCCCTAAGATATTGAGTAGATTCAAGAAGATGGAAGCTTTGTCAGAGTGTAGGTCTTCAAACTTGATGTTGCTCTCCAGCAAGCTTCTAGACTGATATTGTATTTATTGTCTCTTGAAAGCCTGGAGCAGATGATGAAAAACACGGTAAGATAGAAAATTGTGTTGTGTTCTTCAGAATCTCCATTCTGATTACTGCTTGGTCTTTTTGTCCGTAGATTCTATGTTCTTGTTATATTTCATACAAACTTCCAAAATAGTATATATTCCCCCTAGCCGTAATTCAAATGTTTGAATTAATTCTATCTTGAAATGGCTGAGGCATTCTCGAGAGAGAAAGATGTCTGGGGAATTAATCATATTAACTGTTGCTATTCAACAGCTAAAAGCATTAAGTTTGAGAGATATTTAAATGTCTTAATTAATTCTACCAGATGTTAAAATCTCTGCTTGAATACTGCACAGATTTCGTCGACCTCAGTCTATTATTCGTCGACCTCAGTTTAGAGATCGTTGACCTGAATAACCTTTGCATCGAGCTGAGATTCTGTCTTGATATCAGCGATCGTTGACTGGAGCTTAAAGATCATCAAGCTCAACTCAGAGATAGAACTCTTAGTTTCGTCGACCTGAGTTTGACGTTCGTCGAACGCAGCTTGAAGTTTGTCGAGCTCAATTCCTGCCTTTATCAACACTGATTTCTGCATGATTTCTTTGGACTTCTTTTGACGCAGACCTAGAAATAATCCTATGACCCTGACTATATATTTTGGGTCAATCTAAAAACATCCTAATAGTATTCCTTACCCAAATCCAAACTAGGGTTCCAACACACCCCCACACTTAAAAATAAACATTGTTTCCAATATTTATAAGCCATGTAGGAGGGGGGAAATGGCAAAAAAATAAATTGCAAGAAAATAAATGATAACTAAGGGGTGCCTCCCAAGAGCGCTTTCTTTTTCCCGCCTTTTAGCAAGACGGTTATTGTTAGGAAAAAGGAAAGTAAAAATTAAAGTGTACAGGTAACTCCCTTATTTTGTGCTTAGGTGAATGTGCTTAAGTCGGTCGCTTGACTACTCCTCCGCTTGATGCTTGATTTTTTGTTTGATGGTCATCTTGAAAATGTAAATCCAAATCACATATACATACCTGAGTGATTTGAATTTTTGTAGATGAGCGACAAATGGATCGTTAATGAACTTTGATTACAACGGCTCATCTTCTACATGAAAATCATTAGTACAAGAAAAATCAAAAATAAACGTGTCGGAAAAATTTTCACAAGGACAAGGAGGAGGCTCGTGCGAAACGATATGATCAAGTTCTGATTGTTTATTTTCCAAAATAAAATTATTATATAAAAATTTATTTAAAATAGAATCATTGGACACAATATTTTTATGTGTTGTGCTTGAAAATTCATGAAGAAGAGGAGAAAAATCAGGAGAAGTAAGAGAAGAAACATGTTCTTCTAATTCACCTAGTTCGTCCATACAATTAATAAATTTTTGAAATAAAAGTATTTCTTCATCTGCAGTATACAAAACTAAGGGTGTACATGAAAAATCATATTCCTCTAAAGGTGAAGTACTCGAAGATGAAAAAATAAATTTAAAATTACTCTTTTCCAAATTTTTGGGAATAATATCATATGGAGATTGAGAAAGCTCCCCAAAATTAGAGAAAAAGCCTTGCAGGGCGGAAGTGGAAGTATAATAATTCGGATCGAATGAATTTTTTCTTCTGCGCAACGGGAATTATCTTTGAGGCCTTGCCACAAAAAATAATCAACATTGACGGACGAAGACAATTCATTAAAATAAGGAATATTTATTTTCATTAGAGCTCGAAAAATTATTTTCATGGAAATTGGAAATATTATTTCCATTAAAATCCGAAAAATTATTTCCATGAAAATCAGGAAAATATTTTCATAAATCTTCGAATAATTATTTTAAAAATTAGGATCAAAATTATTTTCATATGGATAATTTTGATAATAATAAAGATAACAATCCTCACTTCGATGAGAAGCACCACAAAAATTACAAGAAGTTTAGAGCTTTTGTGCGGCTTCAAAGACATCAACTTTATTTTGAAGCTCCGCAGCCATAGTGGTCAGATGAGATAGCATTTTTTAAGAAAAAATTTAAAACAACCTTCACTTAATAGAATCGAATTTTAAAAAGGAAATTAAAAAAGAGAAATGTGGTGGATAAAAATAAAATGCTAAAATTAATAGAACCTTGATTTCAAAATATCGAAAAAAGATATTCCCCGGGAACGGCGCTAAAACTTGATGGTTAAAATTCACGCTAGAGTGTAATTCTAAATCGATAAGGCAAGTATACCTATCATTTTATAGTATAAGATCAAGTGTTGTGTTTAGACTCTGAAAGTGGAAGGGATAGATCTAACTTTACTATAGAGGGGGGTGAATATAGTATTTTAAAAACTTTAATTTATTTTTATAGTAGTTTAAAAATTAGTGATATATATAGAGAGATAAAATACACAACACACAAATAGAAAATAACAATCACAGATGACACAAGAATTTTATAGTATTTCCCCAATAAATCTGGGTATGTCTACTCTTCTACCACCCTAGTAGGATTCTACTACAGGTTTTTGCTCAGGTGTCATGTCACCAGAAGATCTATTTTCTATGGGAGATCTAGCAGCCCTTTGCGCTTTTGACTAGGTACCCAAAAACCAAACTTAAGTCTTTTGATCAGGTGACTTATGAACTAAGTGTAAACTTTTGAAGGGAGTTAGAACCCTGTACACAGTTTAAGAGTAAACTAAAAGAATTAGATGTTGTCTTCTCTGTCAAGTATCTCTGAGAAGACTTAGTGGATGATGTTGCAAAAAGCTCCCCCTGATTTGAATAGAGATTGTGATCAAGAGAGGAGACATTTCTTCAGGGTGTAGGCCTTCTTGTAGCTTTTACTCTCCAGTAGATGTTTCTGATAGATATGTATTAGGATGTCTCTCAGATTGAAGATATGTCACTGGAAGAGTCTGAAGCAAAATGTCTGTATATCTGTCTGTATATATATAGGTGTATCACGAGTAAAGTAGCAATCTTCTAAATATATAAACTGTCTGGACAGAATTTAATCGTTGTGTCTATTTGAAATAGATGATTCTTGAAACTTCTGAAGAATCCTTTGAGAATTGTAACTGTCTTGGAATTAATTACATTTAAATCCTTTGTGATAATTCCATATTTAATACTGTCTTAAACGTCTATATTCGTTAGAATATTTAGCATTAAATTTCAGAGTTTTAACTGACAGTTATCAAGCATTTGAAATCATTCTGCCTTCTGTAATATACAAACTACCTGATCGTCAAACTCAGAAGGGATTTCGTTGAACAAAGCTTGGATTTTGTCGAACTGAACTTTTACTTTCATTGAGCTGAGCTCTGAGTTTGTTGAATTGAGCTCTGAGTTGTGATCTAAGTTCGTCAAACTGAGTTCTGAGTTCGTCGAAATGAGCATCTCTGGAATACCTTCTGAAGTAACAACTCTGGAAATAAAATATGACCCTAGTCTATACAAGTTGGGTCAAAATAAAAATCCTAATCAAAGAATAGTAATCCTATCCCAAATTAGTAATAAGTTGTTTTTATAATCTCCCCCTATTTAGGTTAGGATACTATAAAACAAGAAAAACACAAAGCATAGATAATTATCTAGTAGAAACATAAATTTTCTGCAAATATATCAAAAGCTTCAGGAAAGTTATAAATATAACAACAAGTTTCAAAGTCATAATCAAAATTTGGAATCCTTCTGAGGTGCATCAGATGAAGGATCTGAAGAAGACTTGGTAAAAATCAGTTCCCTTATTGGATCATCAGACTCCCTTTTGATCAGCTTTAGATCTTGAGAACCATTAATACTCATGGAAGAGATTCTAGGAACAATAGCTTCTGGATGCAAGCTCATATATTCATCAACATTAAACAAGCTTCTCTTTCCATATTTATCTAATTCATGTTGCCTGTAAGAAGACATAATAGTAAACAGAGAGGTATCCTTACCTTCAGTTCTTGCCTTCTTTATCTGAGAAAGTGCAATTAGTTCATTAAACCTAGCCATTCTATATACATGATCTAACTCTGGTTCAATCACAGGAAAGGCTGGCCTGTCTTAGCTAGAATGTTGCTGATTATTTTGACTGCCATAAGTCCCAGACCTTGTAGGTCTGTCTTGCCTGAACTGAGTTATTCTAGAATAATGAGAGATAGGCCCCTGAGAAGAAGGTAAAATACTTGCAGATCTTACTGCTCGAGGAGGAGGAGGAGGTCCTCTCCAAGGTTTTGTGATGTGAATGAAACTTTTAATTTTCTTCCTTCTCTTATGCTCATTCTTAGAGTAACTCATACAATTAGGATGGTCTGAAGTAAGAGTTATCCCATGCAAAATATAGTAAGGGATATCAGCAGTAAAAGAAGGTTGAGGAGCAATCTTGGCTTGAGCCTTTTTCCTGGTTTTACTTGACTTAGAAATAGTGTTTTCTGATTCATCAGAATCTGGATGATCATCAGACTGCTCCTCTGCCTGTTCATATAATTCATCAATTTGTTTAACTATTTTATCTACCTCTTCCATATCTTCATTAAGCAGATCATCAAAATTCTGCATGGGAGATTCATCCCATACAGGAGGGGAATAAGCCTGCTCAGAAATATTCATAATATCATAAGTCATTATAGTCTGTGAGACTGGATCAAGACTAGTAGAAACTTCTCTAAAAAGCTGTTCTAAAGCTGAGGCATCAAATGGAGCAGAGTAACAAACTATTGCTCTAGAGAGATCCTCTCTAAAACCTGGTAAGCTAGTGAAATGACTATGCATTAAATCAAAATCTGATAGCAAAGAATATATATTAACTGTGGGATTAATGATGAAATTACCAACAGTAATAACCTCTGTAGGATTTGAAAACTCATCCTCAACTCTCATAAAATTTCTACAGTAAGCTAGACCAACTAACACTGAGATGACTTCAATTATTTCTGAATCAGGAACTTCAACAAAATCAGCTGCTGTAACTGGAGCTTTTTCATTGGGTGCTGCTTCATCAAGCATTGCAACTGGAGCTTCTTCATCAAGCAACTCCCACTGCCTAGATCCAGGGAAAACTTAATCTAGGCCCCCAGAAGAAGGGACTGAATGGGAAGAGGCAACTCTAGAAGTGAGTTCTGAGATAGCAGATAAAACATTAGCCAAAGATTTATCCAAGAGCTCCTTGAGTGAAGGAGAGAGGAAATCAAAAAGTTGAGTGGCAATAGAGGAGAAATCCAGATGCATAAACTCAGGTGGATTTTGAGTAGATTCATAGGATGGATTTGAAGAAGAGGGAGTTGATATGTTTGCACATTTTATACAGATAAAGGAAGACTGAGGCATAGATGGATGATTGATGACAGGAGGAATTTCATCAGGAATTGTCTCCTAGATGGGTAATTGAGGTGGAGATAAGTGAGGTGAAGATAAGTGAGGTGAAGATAAGTGAGGTGACTGCTGAGCAGGGGAATCTACATGGAAGGCTGAGGATTGAACTTCTACAAACAAAGTAGGTTGTAGAGAAGGTGGTGTGGAAGGACTTGGGGAATGATGTGGAGATTGTGGAGTGGGAGAATCAAGGGAGAATCTTCTTCTGGAGTAGGGAGAGTAGCTGAGATAGCTCTAGTACTTTCAGAAGCTGCCCAAGAGGATTCAACCCTGGGAGGCTTAGGAATCACCCTCTCCCACTTACCAAACAGAGCAGAGGTGATCCTCTTGGATGCATTAATATGCACAGTCTGAGAGATCAAAACATCTGGACATTTATCCTGGAGAAAAATGCCTAAGATTCTTGCATAACACCCATTCTTGTTATTAATCTTCTTTTTAATAGAATCAAACAAAACCATCCCCCAATTAATGTTTTTCTGATCAACTATAGCACTCATCAACAGAAACTGGTGCCTTGTGACGTAGTCATGGGCTAAATATTTTCCCATAAGAACTTTTCCAACCACATCGGCTAGAAATATATATTCCACACAAAAATTCTTTTTCAACAAATAGTTAGGGTTTCCTTGTGAGTGACTCATTCTATCTAGCATAATATCAAAGTATATACAAGATAATTATAAATCATCTTCTCCAATGACCAAACAAAAAATTTTAAATAAAATCATAGGTGTGAGGGAAACTTGATGACCTGAGATGGATCAAGTAATGGTTGTGAGGTCATGAACCTTTGCACTGTAAACCCATTCCTTTATCTCTGTAACCGAGAGCTTGATTCGGGTGGACATAAAATTGCACAGATGATGTGCCTCAAAAAGTTGAAAAATGTCCCGGAAGATTGATCCGAATGAAGAAAAGAGTCCATGTCGATATCAAATCCAGCATCGAACTTCATCGTAGTGAGAATCGCTTGCGACACCGCCATTATCCTCCAAAACAAAATGATCAAGTGCAAGAGAAATGGAGAATGCGCGGGACGGAGTTCGATGAAAACCTAAAAATATTTGTATTAAGAAGTTCAAAGGACGATTAATGGTGTCTACTAATCGTGAAGAGAATAAGAACCGAACTAGCAATCCATCTAGGCACGTATACCTATCGAATTGTAGCTAAGGGACACAAGTGTCATATTAAAATCCGGTAACTATTGAGTAATTTTACTCACACGAAGACTATTATCTTATCGAAGGATTTTTTAGGTTTTGTAAAAAGAAAACTAATTGCAATTAAGAAAAGAAATATTGCGCTAAAAAATAACTACTTTTAGTTAAATAAAGAGCTACTAAAAGCGATTACAACAAGGGGTTGAAACGATGAAATAGAAAAGCACTCATTCGAGAATCACCTAGGCAAAAGTTGATTAAAATGCGATAATAAACCCTAACTTAATAAGGTAAAGGTCCTTGACCGTGGAGGTTCCTAAAGCTTGAACACGCTTCACTCGAAGTCATGCCCAACTGAGTTTAGGAAGGTCCGACAGAACTCTCATCCAAATCGGAGACCTAAAGCTCGCTTTATGCGGTGAACCCCACAATTGGATTTCACTCCAATCCAAGAGATTTAACGTCTGCCTCTCTCGATGGGTGCATGCAACTCTCTTTACTCTTGAGAGTTCATTTCAAACTACGAGCCTCTCGGCAAGCTAAGAGTGAAAAAAAAGATGGAAATTATATATCGATGATATAACTAAAAACATGATTTTTCAAGAGTAAGTCGAAGGCCTAAACACTAAAAAGAAAAAGTAAACTTAAAGGATCATAACTTAAACAACTCGAAACTCTGATCATCATGATCGAGTACAGGGAGGATTAGTTAATCATGGATAAGTGGAGGAAGAGAGATGGGTTGAAGAACATTATGAAAAAAAAGTAAAAGAGCACTTTATATTAATGTTAAAAGAGTGTTACAACTTTGAAATTAAAGATTACAAGTGCATGGAAATTTAAACCTAGGATAGCATTAATATTAAGCTACTAAAGAAATTACAAGAGCTAATACAAAAGGGTACATTAAGCTAGAATTAAGAAAGTTTAAAATGAGAAAGTGAGAGAGGAAGAACTTGAAAACTCCAAGAAATAAAAGGGCATCACCTCTCCTCTCCCACAAAAACTACTTCTGGACACAAGGGGACCTGAATTTATAGAATTTTTTTGGGGTCGGTCATCCCCCCCCCCCCCCGGTCAAGCCCGGGGAGGGCGTGTCAAGGGGGCGTGTCAGGTACGGGGTTTACTTTGGGAGCTAAATTCTGGCAGAAAGATGATTACTTCTGTACAACAGTGGACACGCCCTGGGACATGCCCATGCAGGGGGGGTGTAAGGCACGTCATGTCACAATCATTGGTCGAAAATCAGTCAATCATCAAAACAGCGCTACACGCCTGGTGACACACCCGTGTAGGGGGCGTGTCAGTAATGTTGACGTGCATCAACGAAAAATCTTTAAATGCGGCAACAGGCTTCGAGATCGGGTTACACACCTAGGTACACGCCCAGCAAGGGCATGTTAAGAGGGTGCGTCAGGTGTTTTTCTTGGGATCTAGCTTTTGGCAGCAAACTTCCTCGGGATAGCAGGACACGCCCTAGGTACACGCCCGTGCTAAGTGATACACGGGCCTGACCTTGGGGCGTGTAGGTGATTTTCTTGGGATCTGGCTTCTGGATGATTTCTGCCTCGGGAATTAGTTAGACGCCCCAAGTATACGCCCGGGTAGGGCATGACCCGGGGGCGTGTAACTGCAAAATGGGTCGAAAGCTATGAAAACCTACAAAAAAAGAAGAAAACACATTAGTGGCAATAATATATACAAAAGGAGGTCAACATATAAGCTTACAAGACATGATTTGTGTATTAAAAATCTGAAAATACCCTAATAGTTTAGACTATAAAACACACTATCAAATTCCCCCAAACTTAAGATTTCCTTGTCCCCAAGCAAAGATATAAAAACTAGCTAACATAAAAGTGACAAATCAAAAAGTTTTAATTATTCTTACACAAGTACTATGCGAAATTCTAAGTAGGGAGAAGGTGAAACGTAAACCCAAAACATTTACTTAGGCATGGTTTAACAATTTATAAACTTTACTAACGAAAATAGATCACCCAAAATTTTTAAAACATTATTTAAATAAATTTAAGCAAAGTAACAAAATGAAAAAGCGCATTGAGTTGTTACTAGATCCAAAAGACACATTATAACTATATCAATCAAATAACAAAAATCTAAATTTAAATCCAAAACTTTACTAATCTACTTTTCCTCTTTACTTAGCTAATAAATAAATTTCAAAACATGAATCAAAAGGGCTTATTAGGACCAAAACGTTTGGTTAAGGATTATGATTAGGAGTGGAATTCAAAGATAAACAAGGATACTTTAAAATCACACTAAACCAAAATAAAGAGTTTCAAAAATTTCATCATAATTAAACATTTTTCTTTCCTTTTCTTTTCCATTTTCTTTTCTTTCCTTTTTTCCTTTTCTTTCCTTTTTTTTCTTTTCAAAACAAAGGGCATAAATAATTTTTCTTTTCATTTTGAAATTGGCCAAACAAAAGTAAACACTTCTTTTGAGCATACTTTTTCAAAAAGTTCTCCAAATATATCACAAAAAAACCCTATCATAATCATGAAAATTTTTAATGAAAATCAAAAGGTTAGTGTGATTAGATAGGTTGGAAAATTTTAGCTTTGGTGAAAATGAAATGATAAGTGGAGCTATCAATTAAAATCGGAAAAAGGCTCAAAAGCGGCTAACTAGGGATAAAAAATTTTATGTTGGCAAGAAGGCTCATACAAAAACAAAAACGTCCTAAATCATTTTCATGCTTCTAAATTTATCTAAAACATTAGCTTTGAAAATTTTAAAAAAGCAAATCCTAGATAATAAATGAAGACTAATGAAATTATCTTGAAAATAGAAATAATAAGCTACTTGGATCGTTCACATCTACTACACTAATCAAAAGTTAACATTACAAAAATTATCCAAAAATAAAAAGGAAAATAGTGGATGAAAGATTTTTAAGAAAGTAAAGAAAATAAAGAACAAAAACCATAATAAAAAATGCCAGTTTTAGAAAAACGTTACACATTAACATGCTACCGTGAATTAGAAACACAGTATGGCCAACATTTTACTTGTGAAACATAATTAAAAAGAACGATTAGAATGATCATAATTAGCAAAGTTGTTATAGGGAATAATGAGAAAAACAAAACAAAAAGCAAGGGGTACTATTGAAATACTAAAATTTGTTTAAACTATTAAAGTAAAAAAAACTAACAATATATATATATATTTATTATTTTGAAATATTCTCTATTTTTTGGATTTTTAAGATATTCTCTTTTTTTGCATATTTAAGATATTTTAAAAATATTTTTTTTTTTAAAGGAAACAAAATAAAGATAAGAGAAGGAGGAAATCCTCCCCAAAGCTTAAAATGGACATTGTACTCAATGGAGAAAGGAGGGAAAGGAGAAAGAGAAATTAAAACAGAAATGAAAGCACAAAACTGAAAAACAGGTACTTCCCCGGATTTATGCGTCGTGAATGTTGAGTGATGTCGCTCCCCCATGCTTTCGCTTTGTAACTACTTGAAATGTCTTCTTTGTACTTCGTGATGGATTCAGCAGCATTGGAGTAGGCGATCGCAGAAGCTTCAACTTGTCGGATCCATCCGAGGCAAAAAGTGTAAAATAAAGAAAATAGAAAAATAACTTGGGTTGCCTCCCAAGAGCGCCCTTTGTTTAAAACATCGTTTGAGATCGACGCAACAAAATAATATTGTCCAAAACATTATTGTCCAAAATAATATTTAAAGTTTTTAACAAAAATAAAAATTCTTAAGTTAGTTAAATTTCATGCAGAAGAAACTTAACAATGTTCGGACTGACATCATCATCACTAGAGAAATAGAGTTTAAGACGCTGCCCATTCACTTCGAAATCTCCCTTATCAGGGTGTGAAATTAACACAGTGTCATACGAAAAAACTTCTTTAACAGAAAATTGCCCAGACTATCGTGACTTTAGTTTGCCAGGAAATAAATGTAAACGTGAATTTTATAAAAGAACTTGGTAGCCCGGTCTGAAGGTTTTTGGGTGCCTTAAGTGTTTGTCGTGAAAATATTTTGTCTGCTCTTTATAAAATTTGTTATTTTCGTATGCGTAAGAGCGCCACTCATCGAGTTCATTAAGTTGAAATTTTCGAAAATCACCGACAGAGTGTGGATTGAAATTTAAAAACCTTAAGGCCCAAAAAGCACTGTGTTCTAATTCTACGGGTAAATGGAACGATTTTCCATAAACCAACTAATATGGTGTACATCCGATGGCGGTTTTGTACGTTGTTTGGTAGGCACAGAGAGCATCGTCTAATTTGGTTGACCAGCCTTTTCTAGAAGTGGAAACAGTCTTTTATAAAATACGTTTTATCTCTCTGTTCACTACTTCGACTTGCCCGTTAGTTTGGGGGTGGTAGGAAGTTGAAAGTTTATGCGTAACGCCATATTTTATAAAAGTTTTAGAAAACTGCACATTATAGAAATGTGAACCTCTATCACTAACAATGGCTCGTGGAGTACCGAATCTAGAAAATAATTTTTTTAAGAAAGTAATTACGAGTCATTAGTAGGAAGAGATTAGGCCTCAGCCCATCATGAAACATAATCTACAACAACTAAGATGTATTTGTTCCCAAAGCTAGAAGTAAGGGGGCCAACAAAATCAATTCCCCAGAGGTCGAAAACATCACACTCGAGGAAATAATTTTGCAGCATTTCATATTTATTGGAGATATTGCCTGACTGTTGGCAACTATCATACCTACTAACAAAAGTTTGTGCGTCTTTAAAGAGGCTAGGCTAGTAATAGCCTGCGCAAAGCACTTTATGAGCGGTGTGAGCAGCTTGATAGTGACCACCAGTTGGTCCTTCATGCAAGTGTTTTAGAATATCTTGACCTTCTTCAAAAGAAACACATCTCCTTATCACCTGGTCCGCACAAACTCGAAAAAGATGCGGGTCCTCCCAAAAAATAGTTCTTCAACTCAGAAAAGAATTTCTTCTTTTGCTGAGAGGAGAACTCCTTCAGGAGAACATGAGCAACTAAATAGTTGGCAATATTTGCAAACTAGGGGGAAGGAGAAGTGTTAATAGAAAATAGCTTTTCATCTCGGAAGAAATCATTAAATGTGTTTTCATCTAAATTTTCTATATACGAATTATCTAGGCAAGAGAGATGATCGGCGGCCAAATTCTCGGCCCCCCTCTTATCGCGGATTTCTAAGTCAAACTCCTGGAGGAGTAAGACCCAGCGTATCAGGTGTGGCTTGGCATCCGTCTTAGTAAGTATGTACTTGAAGGCCGAGTGGTCTGTGAAAACTATAATTTTTGAAAGCGTAATATATGGCGGAAATTATCGATGGCAAAGACAACAGCAAAGAACTCCTTCTCTGTCATGGTGTAGTTTTCTTGTGCAGATGTGAGTGTTTTACTCACGTAATAAGTGGGGTGGAAGTTTTTAGATATTTGTTGACCTAATACGACTCCAACTGAAAAACTACTCGAATCGCACATTATCTCAAAGGGAAGGTCCCACATTGGAGGATCATAATTGGTGCATTAATTAATTTATCATTAATTATTTCAAAAGCAGATAGACAAAGGTCATCAAAAACAAATGGGGTGACTTTTTCTAAGAGTTGAGTAAGGGGTTTGGTGATTTTGGAGAAGTCTTTTATGAAACGGCGGTAAAAGCCAGCATGACCTAGGAAACTTCTTATAGCTTTAACATTCGTAGGTGGCGGCAGCTTTTCAATTACTTCTATCTTAGAGATATCTACTTCAATCCATTGGTAAGAGATCTTATTTCCTAAGACTAACCCCTCCCTCACCATAAAATGGCATTTTTCCCAATTTAGGGCGAGGTTAGTTTCTTCGCATCTTTCTAAGACTTTTTCTAAGTTTTATAAGCAACTATCGAAGGCATCACCGAACACGGAGAAATCATCCATAAATACCTCCATTATAATTTCTACGTACTTATCAAAGATGGCTAGCATACATCTTTAGAATGTAGCTGGCGCATTGCACAACCCAAACGACATTCTTCGGTAAGCGAAGGTGCTGAAAGGGCAAGTAAACGTAGATTTCTCCTGGTCCTCGGGTGAGATAGCGATTTGAAAATACCTCGGGAGGCCATCTAGAAAATAGTAAAATCTATGGCCGGATAATCACTCTAAGATTTGATTGATGAGCGGCATAGTAAAGTGGTCCTTGCGGGTGGCATCATTTAACTTACGATAGTCAATACACATTCTCCACCCAGTCACCATCTGTGTTGGGATTAAATCATTATTTTCATTCACAACTATAGTTATCCCTCCTTTTTTCGGAACTACCTGAGAAGGGCTAACCCACTTACTATCTGAATAGGATAGATAATTCTTGCATCTAAGAGTTTCAAAACCTCGCCTTTTACGACTTCTTTCATGTTCGGATTTATACGGTACTGAGGTTGGCTGGAGTTATGCGAATTACCTTCCATTAAGATATTGTGGGTGCAGAAAGATGGAATTATGCCCTTGATATCAGATATCTTGCAAGCGATGGCTCGGCGATGTTTTTGTAAAACTAGAAGGAGTTTGTCATTTTGTAATTCAGTTAGGTAGGCTGAAACTATCACTAATAGTTTGGAATCTTTTTATAGGAAGTCATACTTGAGATGTTCAGGAAGTTCTTTTAATTTTAGGATAGGGGTTCTTCATAAGATGTTTTGGAAGTTCTTTCTTCTTCAAAAATAATATCTTCGTAGACTTTTAACTTATACGGAATATTAGAGGGGATAAATCAATGGCCATGGCGGTTTCTTGTAGACTTTCAGTACGAAAAGTTGAGGAAGAACAAAAATCAGAAAATTCATCTTCAGAAATGTTGTAGAAAGATTCATCACTTAAGGTATCTAAGAAGAAACAGGAGTCGTCATTCTCAAGGGTATTTTTCATCGAAGGAGTGATAGAGTAGGTCACTTCATCGTCGCCTACTCGTAGGAAGAGCTTGCCATTTCTTACGTCAATGATAGCTCGGGAGGTGGAAATGAAGGGTCGGCCAAGAATCAGGGGAACCTCGACGTCTTCTTCGATGTCCAATATGACAAAATCCACCAGGAAGATTGATTAGTCGACTTTGACTAGAACATCCTCCATTATTTCTAACGGGTACTTAACGGATCTATCGGCGAGCTGGATACTCATACGCGTAGGGTTGAGGCTACCAATTCCTAACTTCTTAAATAACAAAAAGGGCATTAGGTTGATATTCGCACCTAAATCGGCCAATGCATGCTTGATAAAGAGATCATCAAATACACACGGTATAGAAAAACTATCCGGATCACTGATCTTCTTTGGTAAACCGTTTGTCAAGACAGCAGAGCATTAGACGTTTAATATGACGTACGATATGTTCTCTAAATTCTTCTTATTAGTCAGGAGGTCCTTTAGGTACTTAGCGTACTTCGACATCTAGGAAATCGCTTCATGGAATGGTATATTTATGTGGATTTGCTTAAACATTTCTAAGAAGCGGGTATACTGATCATCAAGAAGTTGTTTATTAAGTTGGGAAGGGTATGGTGGAGTTGGAACATTTTAAAAAATGGTTGGTGGAGAGTGATCTTTTTTTAAAGCAGAGAGCAGAGTGATAACTTCTTTTTTAGCAGGTGGTGGAATATTCAAAATGGGGGCGGAGCTTGCCTCGGGCTCTTCCCTAACCATACCAGAAACTTGATTCCCACTCTAAAGAGTTACAGCTTTCTCTTTCTCTCTCGGGTTGGGCTCAGTATTGGCAATAAGAGACCCGTTGGGTCGCTCAAATATAATTTTAGCTAGTTATCCTACTTGGTTCTCTAGACTTTTAACTGTTCCAGCTAGGCTTCTTATAGTCGCATCATTAACATTCATATATTTTTAAAACATTTCCTCCAAGCTTGGAGTTTTTTGATAATTTTGAAGAGGTGGTGCAGAAAATTCATTTTGTGGTGGCGAGCGCATCACGTTCAAAGGGTTACTCCGCGAGATATTTGGGTGGTTTTGTAAAGCGGGATTATAACTATTCAGAAAAGCAAATCCCAGCGCAGGAAAATTTACAGCAGAAAAATTATTAAAAGCATTCCTAGGCATATTGTTAACATAATCTATTTGTTTGGGGGCAGCTGTTGCAGATTCCCATACCTGAGGGGCGGAGGCAGCAGACATCTCCGTTATCTTTTTGCTTAGAATTTTCACTTGTAGGGCCAGTTGGGAGACGTTGTCTACTTCAAATACACCAGCAAGTTTGTTTGGGCAAGGTCAAGGAACATTCCACTGATATGTGTTCATGGACATGTCCTCAAAAAGCTCAAGAGCTACTTCCGGGGTTTTGTGGTTAAAATTACCACAGGAAGCTACGTCTATCATTTGCTTGTATTTTATTTAGCCCGTTATAAAACGTCTGAACTTGTAACCATACAGACAGTGCGTGATGGGGGCATCATCTTAAGAGTTCTTTAAATCTTTCCCAGGTTTCATATAGAGATTCAGAATCTATTTGACAATAGGCAGAAATATCGTTCCTAAGTTTTGCAGTTTTAGCTGGCAAAAAATACTTCGTCAAAAATTTTTCAGTTAGTTGATCCAAAGTGGTGATGCTCCCTCTTGGCAGAGTCATCAACCACTATTTATCTTTGGTTCTAAGGGAGAAGGGGAAGAGTCTTAGCGTAATGACATCTTGTTTAACACCATTGATTTTAAAGGTGTCACAAATCTCAAGAAAGCTAGCGATGTGCGCATTTGGGTCTTCATCTTGAAGTCCGTTATATTGCACATACTGCTGCACCATTTAAATTATGCTAGGCTTTAGTTCGAAGTTATTATTACCTATAGCAGGGCGAACTATGCTTGATTATGTACCCTCTAGATTCGGCCTTGCTTAATAGGACATAGGCCTATGTAGGGCTTCCTCTACATTGGGTTCTTCCATTATTAAGGTAGAAAATGACTCGGAATCGTCAACCGGTATTTGGAGAGTAGGGCCTTGACATCGTGATCTTTTCCAAAGAGTACACTCAATTTCGTTGTCCAAGTCCCAAATAATCCACGGATTTCCACGAGTCATGCACTAAAAGAAGAGAAGATAAAGGAATAGACAAAAAAAACTAGAAAAAAGAGTTAAAATTTTTTGAAATATATATTTTTTTAATGTTTTAACTCCCGAACTTCCCAAGGGCTACCCAATAAAGGGTTCGCAAGGTACTAGACAAGATAGTAGTTAAGCCACATTGCCCTTTTCGAGAGAGTAAGGTGGTGTAGAAAAATTGTGATGCGGGTTTCTATTAAGAACGTTAATATGTTTTTTTAAAATTTTTAATTTTTAAGAAAGTGGGAGAGAAAGAGAAATGATAAGAGTAATAGGTTCGTGATTTTGAATTATAAACAAAAGTTGCTCCCCGGAAATGGCGCCAAAAACATGGTGTCTACTAATCGTGAAGAGAATAAGAACCGAACTAGCAATCTATCTAGGGAAGTATACCTATCGAATTGTAGCTAGGGGACACAAGTATCGTATTAAAATCCGGGAACTATTGAGTAATTTTACTCACACGAAGACTATTATCTTATCGAAGGATGGTTTTAGGGTTTGTTAAAAGAAAACTAATTACAATTAAGAAAATAAATATTGCGCTAAAAAGTGAACTACATGCAGTTAAATAAAGAGCTACTAAAACCGATTACAACGAGGGGTTAAAACGATGAAATAGAAAAGCACTCGATCGAGAATCACCTCGGAAAAAGTTGATTAAAAATGCAATAATAAACCCAAACTTAATAAGGTGAAGGTCCTTGACCATGGAGGTTCCTAAAGCTTGAACACGGATCTCTCAAAATCGTGCCCAACTGAGTTTAGGAAGGTCCAACAGAACTCTCGTCCAAATCAGAGACCTAAAGCTCGCTTTACGTGGTGAACCCCACTATTAGATTTCACTCCAATTCGGAAGATTTAACGCCTGCCTTTATCGAGGGGTGCGTGCAACTCTCTTTACTCTTGAGTGTTCACTTCAAACTACGAGCCTCTCAGCTAGCTAAGAGTGAAAACAAATATAGAAATTATATATCGATGATATAACTCAAAACATGATTTTTCAAGAGTAAGTCGAAGGCCTAAACCCTAAAAGTAAAAGTAAACTTAAAGCATCATAACTTAATCAACTTGAATCTTGGATCATCAAGATAGAGTACAAGGAGGATTAGTTAATCATGGAGAAGTGGAGGAAGAGAGATGGGTAGAAGAACATTATGAAAACAAAGTAAAAGGGCACTTTATATTAATGCTAAAAGAGAGTTACAACTTTGAAATTAAAGATTACAAGGGCATGGAAATTTAAACCTAGGCTAGCATTAACATTAAGGTACTAAAGAAATTACACGAGCTAATACAAAAGGGTACACTAAGCTAGAATTAAGAAAAGCTAAAAATGAGAAAGAGAGAGGAAGAACATGAAAAACTCCAAGAAATAAAAGGGTAGCACCTCCCCTCTCCCACCAAAACTACTTCTAGACACAAGGGGGGCTTGAATTTATAGAATTTTTTTCGGGTCGATCATGCCCCCCAGTCACGCCCCCCAGTCACGCCCAGGGAGGGCGTGTCAGGTGGGCGTGTCAGGTACGGGGTTGACTTCGGGAGCTGAATTATGACAGAAATGATGATTGCTTCTGTACAACAGTGGACACGCCCTCAGACACGCCCATGTAGGGGGGCATGTAAGGCACGTCATGTCACAATCATTATTCGGAAATCAGTCAATCATCAAAAAGCGGTACATGCCAGTGTAGGGCATGTCAGTACAGTTGACGTACAGCAACAAAAAATCTTTAATTACGGCAGTAGGCTTTGGTATCAGGTTACATGCCTAGATACACGCCTAGTAAGGGCGTGTCAGGTATTTTCTCAGGATCTGGCTTCTGGAAGGAAACTTCCTCGGGACAGTAGGACACGCCTTAGGTACACGCCCATGCTACGTGGTATATGAGCGTGACCTTGGGGCATGTAGGTGATTTTCTTGGGATCTAGCTTCTAGATGATTTCTGCCTTGGGAATAAGTTACACGCCCCTAGTACACTCCCGGGTAGGGCGTGACCCGGGGGCATGTAACAGCAAAATTGGCTGAAAGCTATGAAAACCTGCAAAAAAGAAGAAAACACATTAGTATCAATAATATATACAAAAAGAAGTCATCATATAAGCTTACAAGACATGATTTGTGTATTAAAAACCTGAAAATACCCTAATAGTTTATACTACAAAACGCACTATCAATTAACAATTCATCGATCACTGTTCGACAAAAGGTTCACGAATGGTTTCACAATTCGTCGATCTCCGTTCAACAAAAGGTTTACAATTTGTCGATCTCCGTTCAAAATCAATTTAATGTCTCTCCATCAATCATTCCTAACTGATTTAAAAAGAAAATATGTTTCTTTTCATCCAATGGTTTGGTGAAAATATCTGCTCTTTGTAAATCAGTGGAAATAAATACTAGGCTAATTTTATTTTTATCCACATTATCTCTAATAAAGTGGTGCCTTATTTCTATATGTTTAGTCCTACTTTGGAGGATTGGATTCTGTGCAATTAAAATTGCACTAGTATTGTCATAGTATATAATTGAATTATTTGAGTTGTATACATAATCTAGTAATTGATTTTGAATTCACAAAATCTGTGAACAATAACTACATGCTGAAATATATTTAGCTTCAGCAGTTGAAGTAGAAACAAATGTTTGCTTCTTGCAAAACCATGACACAAGCCTATCACGAAGAAACTGGCAAGTTCCTGATGTGCTTTTCTGTCAACTCTGCATCCAGTATATTCAGCATCTATGAATCCAATTAATTCAAATCCCGACTCAATAGGATACCAGAGTCCTAGATTAAGACAATCGTTTATATATCTCAAAATTCTTTTTACTAAAATAAGGTGAGATTCTTTAGGGTTAACTTGAAACCTAGCACAAATACAGGTTGCAAACATAATATCTGGTCTACTTGTTGTTAAATACAATAGAGACCCAATGATTGCTCTATATGTTTTCTGATCAATAGATTTGCCTTGTTAATCATTATCAACTATAGCATTAGTGGGCATGGGTGTTTTCATAGCATAGGCAACTGACATCCCAAATCTTTTAATTAGCTCTTTAGTATATTTAGAATGAGATATGAGGATGCCAACAGATGTTTGCTTCACTTGTAAACCAAGAAAATAAGATAATTCACCCATACAACTCATTTAAAACTTTGAATGCATTAGGTCAGAGAACCTTTTGCAAAGTTTGGAATCAGTAGAACCAAAAATTATATCATCATATATTTAAACTAGTATAATTTCAGTTTTTTGATGTCTAAAAAATAAAGTTTTATCTACCTTGCCTCTACAAAATTTATTCTCTAATAGAAAATTAGCAAGGGTCTCATACAAAGCTCTTAGAGCTTTTTTAAGACCATAAAGAGCTTTATTAAGCTTAAATACAAGAGATGAGTGATTTGAAGAGATAAAACCTGGAGGTTGTTCTACATAGACTTCCTCTTTGAATTCTCCATTCAGAAATGCACTCTTTACATCCATCTGATATACCTTGAATTTCCTGAATGCAGCAAAAGCAAGAAATTTCCTGATAGCTTCTAATCTTGCAACAGGAGTAAATGTTTGATCATAATCTATTCCTTCCTCCTGTGAATATCCTTGAGCTACTAGTCTAGCTTTTTTTTCTCACTATAACTCCTTGAGCATCCAATTTATTCCTGAAGACCCATTTGGTTGCAATTACATGATAGCCTTTGGGTCTTGGAACTATGTCCCTAACTCTACATCTCTCAAACTGATTGAGTTCCTCTTGTATTACAATGATCACAAAAGGATCTTGTTCTACATCTTTTATTGATTGAGGTTCAATCTGAGATAAAAAGCATGTATGCATCTGATCTTGATTGAGTTGATGCCTTGTTTGCACACCAACTGATATGTCTCTAATAACTTGAGATCTAGGATGATCTTTAATAGTGATAAAGTCAACAGGTGGAGTTGGTTCTTCAATGATTAGTGTTGTTAATTCCTCTTGTGGAATTTCATTAGCAATAAATTTTTCAACATAAATTTCAGGATTATCTGCATCACTCTCTTCAGTAATCTGTTGAGAAGGATGCAATGTATCCTCTTGCTTTAGGATTAATTCATCTAGTTTCTCATACAGAATTGGTTCCTGAAAAGAATCTATTGTAGAGGTATTCCTTTCCTCATAAAACATATTAGACTGATCAAATGATACATATACGGATTCTTCTATTTTAAGGGTAGATTTATTATAAACCCTATAAGTCTTACTGACAAGAGAATATCCAAGAAATATTCCATCTGCTGCTTTGACTTCAAATTTTCCTAAATGTTTCTTGTCATTATTATGAATATAACATTTACACCCAAAATTTTTAAAATAATTTACTTTAGATTTCTTATTTTTAAGCAATTCATAAAGAGTCTTACCCTTGAGTTTATGAATGAGACTTCTGTTAAGAACATAATTTGTTGTGCTTACTGCCTCTGCCCAAAAGGATAGCGGTAAGTGAGCATCTGCAAGTAATGTTCTAGAAGATTCAATTAGGGTTCTATTTTTCCTTTCTGCCACCCCATTTTGTTGAGGAATTCTAGGAGCAGAGAAGTACTGCTTGATTTCTTCTTTCTCACATAATTCTCTCATCAGAAGAGATTCAAACTTAGTTCCATGATCACTTCTGATCAATGCAATCTGAGTAGAATACTCAATCTTGATGTTCCTAAGAAAGTTTTTAAGAATTTTGAAGTTATCATAAATGTTCCTAAGAAAGAACACCCAAGTGAATCTGGAGAAATCATCAACAATTACTAATGTAATGCCCCGAAACTCAAAAGAGGGACGAACAACGTTTGAAGCCAAGTTTTGGGCTAGTAAGGGTCACACAGCCTAGGACACGGGCGTGTCCAGGGTCATGTCCTACTCGGGCTATTAGCCGGGCTATGTTGAGTAAGTTATACGGCCTGGGACATGGGCGTGTCCTAGGGCATGTCTGGCACACGGCCTGTGACATGGGCATGTCACATGGCCGTGTCCTCTTCAGGATGTTTTGGTCCTGTATCGAGTGAGGAACACGTCTCGCAATACGGGCGTGTACCGATTGACACATGCATGTCAAAGGTTGACACGGGCGTGTCTAAGCCCGTTTCTTATTCGGGATGCAATGGTTTCAGCGTCGATTAGGGAACACGACCCATGACACGGGTGTGTCAATGGTTGACACGGGCGTGTCCCAAGCCGTTTCACAGGACGTGTCCTGTTATGTATTTCCTAGTTTATGGCGAGTGTGGAACACGGCCTTGGATACGGGCGTGTCACAAGCTGTGTTCGGCCCATGAAATTGGTTTTAAGTGTGAATCGTGGTCGTTCGTTTCCTTCTATTGGGATCCAAGGGACCAGGCTGGTCCTTGCTGAGTTAAGGCAAGGAATAGGGTTTGAAACCGTCATTCCACTTTGTGTTTTCTCTTTCTAAAGCTTTAGAGAGAGGGGAGAGCAAGTAAGAAGGAGAAGGAGAGTTCCGACCTCTGGAGGAGCTTCGAAGCCTCGATTCTCGATCCGAGTCCAAATCTACGGAGGCGAGGCCGTTGCAGTGCTTTTCATTCGTATAGATATTCATGATGCAAAAGAGAACCACAAGGTTAACGATTCTCTTCTTGGACATTTGAGGTCCCTTTCCTTTTGCATAGGAAACTCCCTCCCACGAGTGAGCGGTGAGTGCGAGGTATTTCTTCGAGTAGACATTAATAGTCCCAGTTGTTTTGTATGTAGAGTCTGGAATCGAAGTACGGACATAGGCATGGTGTGTGAAGCCTAACTAGATAAGTTGTTCTGGATCGGTGATGTTTCATTATGCATGAATAAGCCAAAGAAGACTCCGTGTTGATGGTTGTTTTCGGGTTTTCTACGTGGTATATTACAGCAGGGATCCTTGGGGATTTACTCTAAGGTGCACCCGGAAATCTGGGAAGAAGCGAAGTTCTGCCATAATGGTGGCTTGGGAGCTAGCCGTGTACATAACCGGGTTATATACAATTATTTGATCGATATGTTAGGACTGGGGGAAACTTGGCCCACGCCGATGACATGTATTGTTTTGGCGAGGTGAGCAATGGGCGAGTCGAACCTTACCCACTCCAAGTGGTTAAGTGAAAGATGGCTTGGAGAGAGAGTCTAGGCTTCGGCTGAAAGGACTTTAATGCTCATGTGTTTGTTGTCCTAGGGGTGATGGTGGAATGCAGAACGGACTGTGTTTGGATCCGGTTCACCGAGTAAGTGCCCTGAGAGCACGGGGTGTGTGGCTGTACGGGCCTGCACCTGTGGTGTATTGTGCAAATGTTGTAATTCACTTTAATCATTGGATTATACTAATGCAATGCAGGGAAGGAGCACCGCCACCCCAAGAAAGGGGTGGAGTCGTTATAATTTGGTCAGCTTTAGCTGACCGTTGCTTTTGTTTGCCACTATTGCGGTAGATTGTTGCTTGCAGGTGCTGCGGAGCCTAGTGGCAAATAGCGGGCTGAAGCCCTTATTGCTGAGTCGGCCCTCGAAGGCCTTTGTGAAGGTTTACTTTTACTCTCATGTGTCACCGGCCTGCGTGACGATGTTTGGAAGACACTATTTGTTTAAAGTAAACTCATGTAAAGTCATAAGGCCAACTACTTTGTGTATTTGTACGCTCATTCTTATTTTGGGTATTTAGTAAACATTCATGCTGTGACTTGGGTTCTTATCTTTGAAACATTTAAAATGCTCCCGCTAGAATGTTCTCTGTGTAGGACGTGTGTTATTGGAAGGATGGTTTCATTTCGTAACCCTTCGGTCTGTCTGTTGTATATGGCGTCGGGCCCCGGCCGGACCTACTACTATATGCTATGTGACGGATAGGGGTATTACATTTTGGTATCAGACTACTGATTTCAATCATGCTTAAATGAATTCATGGGAGAATTCTTTTAAGGGGTAATGAGCACAAGTGTGTGCATCATCGTTATAATATAAAAAGAACCCATGAATGTCCACTTAGGAATGAAAATACACATGTTTGAGGAACCTGTGTGTTCCTATAATTGCTTTTTGCAATATTATTTGGTCACTTAACGGTGTTTTGTACGTCTATAGGTGACCAGGAGTGGTGTAGGGCCTTCAAAAAACTCGTATTCGGTGGCAAGTAGCGCACCGAATGATGTGCCCACAACACCTCCTTCGGGAGAAACCATAAGATTTGTGGCTGAAGCGTTGTTCACTATGATAAATGCCCAGCCTGCAAGGCAAATGTAGTTGCCTGCCCCTACAGTGGAGCAGGTACCGCTTCAAGCGGCAGAACCGAGAAGGGTTGAACAAGTGGTGGTGGAGCCATTGATACCTAGAAGAGTGACCAAAAAGCATCTCAAACATGTTATGGGCTTCAATCCTCTGGTGTTCTTGGAGACTGGAATCCCATCTCACGCTGAGGATTGGCTCTCCCGAGTAAAGAGAGTCTTGACGACTACGGAAACGGAGGAGTGGCAAAAGACCACCATAGCCACTTTCCTATTGGATGGTGATGCAAGGTTGTAGTGGGAAGGTTTAGAGCTACACCACTTGGGGGGAAGGCAACTCACGGACGTCTCGATGGAGAAATTTTTGAGACAATTCTTGGCAAGGTACCTTCCCTCGTCTCAGAGGATGTGATGGAGAATGAGTTCCAGAAGCTGGTGCAAGGAGAGAGTAGCGTGGATGAGTACCTACACAAATTTACATGGTTGGGTCAGTATGCAAGCTCTACATTAGCTGATGAGGAGCGAAAGATAAACTAGTTTTATGAGGGTCTGCAAGATGACCTAAGGCTACTACTCTCAGGGCATATTATACAGGGTTTTCTAACCTTGGTCAATATGGCCCGGTCATTGAAGAAAGATCTGAGGAATGTACAAGTGAAGAAAGACTCTAGTACAAAGAGGACAGAGTTCAAGGTGCCGACTACCTCAAAGTCTGGGTTTCGTAAGTTTAATAAGAAGGCTAGGACTTCAGGTCCATCCCCTTCTTCTAGTGCATCTGGGGCGACTACAGGCCGAACCTCAGGCGCATACTACAATTGTGGGAAGCTGGAGCATTTTGCCCGAGATTGCTGGAGCGGATGCCCAAAGTCCGAGAGGAAGCCGGGAGCAACGTATGAGGATAAGGGCAAAGCAGTGGATTCAACCGCATCAAACTATTCTCCAACCCAGCCTAGGGTTTTTACAACCTTTGCCAGCAGGAGGCCATAAAGCAAGCTGATGTGGTGACAGGTATGGTTTAAATTTATAGCAGTTTAGCTTTAAATACTTGTTACCTTGCATATGTTAGCTTACTACTGCTTGTAATAGGCTTTGTTTTGATTTTCGATAATCCGGCGAGAACACTCTTCGATACGGGAGCTTCGCACACCTTTTTGTTCGAAGGATTTATATCGTGCATCGGAGTACCTTCTTCGATGGCAAAGGAAAAAATTGGATGTGTTGTTTCCTAATGGGTATTCAATGAACGCGGATAGGGTCTTTTGCGTAAAGTTACAGATTGGGAGTCAAGAGTTCGACTTGCAAGCGTCGTTACTACTGCTAGTGGAGTTCGACATGATATTTGGTATGGACTGGCTCTTATAGCAGCAGGCTTACATTGATTGCAACCGCAAGGAGGTCAAATTGGGAACTGGTCATGAGACGATATTTGTGGGCTTGAAAGGCGTGAGCAAGACTTTGATGTCTGCTCTTCAGGTTGTTAAGGCAGTTCGTGTTGGTGGAGAGCTATTTTTCACACTAGTGGAGACTTCTAAGCCTAAGCCTAGTTTGTATGGTATCCCGATTGTATCCGAGTATCCTGACATGTTCCCCGACGATCTCCCTGGATCCCCACCATAGCGAGAGATTGGCTTCACAATTAAGCTAGTGTCAGGTGCAAAACCTATGTCACGCTCTTCGTATCGTTTAGCGCCTAAGGAGATGGCGGAACTAAAGGTTCAACTTGAAGAGCTATTGGAACAGGGTTATGTGCGTCCAAGTTCGTTTGCCTTGGAGCGCACTGGTCCTTTTTGTTAAGAAGAGGGATGGAAGTTTGCGACTCTGTATAGATTATCGAGAGCTGAATAAGTTAACGGAGAAAAATAAGTATCTAATCCCAAGGATTGATGATCTGTTCGATCAGTTAGTTTGGTCATCGGTGTACTCAAAATTGGATCTTAAATCTGGATATTATCAGCTGAGGATAAGAGAAAGTGATATACCCAAGACAGCTTTCAGCACGAGGTATGGGCATTATGAGTTTAGCGTCATGCCGTTTGGGATGACTAATGCGCCATCCGTGTTTATGGATCTGATGAACAGAACGTTCAGAGAGTACCTGTACCACTTTGTGATAGTCTTTATCGATGATATATTTGTGTGCTCGTAGTGTGAGGAGGATCACTTTAAGCATCTGCATTTGGTGTTGGAGACACTGAGTAGGAACCAACTATATGCCAAATTATCCAAATGTGAATTCTGGTTTTCCTCGGTGGCATTCCTTGGTCATATAGTTAGTGGAGAAGGGATTACAGTGGATCCGGCGAAGATAGTTATGATATGGGAGTGACCTGTGCTGTCTACGGTAGCGGAAGTCCGGAGTTTTCTGGGCCTTGCCGGCTATTACAGGCGCTTCGTAGAGAACTTCTCGCAGATAGTGTTACCCCTCACGACTTTGACGAGGAATGATCAGAAGTTTGTTTGGACTCCTGAGTGCGCACAAGCTTTCGAAGAGCTGAATAGACGGTTTACCACGATGCCTATTCAATGTTCCCCAAGTGGGACCGAAGGTTTTGAGATTTACAGTGATGCTTCGGGCAGTGGTTTGGGTTGCATTCTACTGCAGTATGGGAGCTTGATAGCTTATGGCTCGCGTTAGCTAAAGGTACATGAGAGGAATTATCCGGTTCATGACTTGGAGTTAGCGGCCATGATATTTGCCTTGAAGCTATTGAGGCATTACCTGTACGGTGTGAAGGTCGATATCTACACTGATCTCAAGAGCCTGAAATACTTGTTGGATCAAAAGGATCTTAACATGCGTCAATGGAGATGGATGGAGTTCCTAGGGTACTACACATTTAAGATACATTATGTGTCTGGTAAAGGCAATGCGGTTACTGACGCGTTGAGTCGCAGGACGCCCGCGTAGGCCAACTTGTTGTCGATACATGATGAGCGTTTGGTTCATGATTTGGAGGCATTGGAGATCTCTTGTGTGGACAAGCAGACTAGCGCTGAAGCACAGCTGAACTGGACAGAGGTGCAGTATCACCTTGCTGATAGTATTCGGCAGGCTCTGGTTTTGGATAACAACATGAAGCAAATCATAGATGAGGCATTGGATGGGTCAAATTCCCAATTTGATATTGTTGATGGACTTTTATGGAAGGACAGTCGTCTTGGCATCCCAAATATGGGTAAACTGTGAGAGGAATTGATGTACGAGGTTCATCATACCAAGTACTCGATTCACCCAGGGCGTACGAAGATGTACTGTGATATGAAGAAGTTGTTCTGGTTGCCAGGACTTAAGAACGACGTGCACTTTATATGGCGAAATGTTAAACGTGCTCCTTGGTGAAGGCAGAGTACAAGAAGCCTGGAGGTTTCTTGAAACCCTTGCCTATCTCGGAGTGGAAGTTCGACGATATTTCTATGGATTTTGTGCATGGTTTGCCAAGATCGCAGAAGGGGAACAACGTCATCTGGGTGATCGTGGATCGTTTGATGAAGGTGTCGCACTTCATTCCGAATAGGAAGGATGATTCAGTGGCTAAACTTTCAAAACTCTATGTGGATAACATTGTTCGACTACACGGTGTGCCCCGCAACATCGTGAGTGATCGAGATTGGCGGTTCACGTCCAATGACTGGCAGTTGGTGCAACAAATGTTGGGGACCAAGCTGAGTTTCAGCACGGCCTTTCATCCGCATACGGATGGTCAGACCGAGAGAGTCAACGGGATGATGGATGACATGCTTCGCATGTGCGTCTTGGATTTTGGGAAGCAGTGGGAAGATCACCTATACTTGGTGGAGTTTGCTTATAATAACAGCTACCAAACAAGTATTCAAATGGCGTCATTCGAGGCCCTATATGGTAGAAAATGTCGCATGTCGTTATCATGGTTGGAAACGAGTGAGTCGAAGCTGTACAAATGACAAGAGGTGGAAGATGCCACTTCGTTCGTACGAACAATTCGAGAACGACTGTTGATCGCATAGGACAGACAGGCTAAATACTATAATACCAAGCATCGGAACGTTGATTTCGCTGTTGGTGACTGGTTATACTTGAAGATTAAGCCATTCAAGGGTGTTTCACAGGTACGATGCTTGAAGAAGCTAAGCCTGAGGTACCTTGGGCCGTTTGAGGTTCTGGAGCGTACTGGTGAAGCAGCTTATCAACTAAAGCTATTAGTGGAATTGAGTGGTCTACATGACGTATTCCATATATCGGTGTTGCAGAAGGCAGTGCAAGAGCCATCACAAGTTGTTGCAGCCGATCAAGTACCCATCGATAATGGGTTGACGACGAAGGTCAAGCCCGTTCATATTGAGGACTCGGAATTCAAGCGACTGCGTAACAAAGACATCAAGATTGTCAAAGTCCGTTGGGACAACTGCGGTCTGGAAAATCTCTCATGGGAGCGAGAGCATACCATGCTTGAGGAGTATCCCGAGTTATACCACTCAGGTACCGTTTTGTTTTGTGTATCTTTTCCTTTCTGCAATTTCGAGACGAAATTATTTTAAGAGGGAGAGAATTGTAACGCCCCAAAACTCAAAAGAGGGATGGACAGCGTTTGAAGCCAAGTTTGGGGCCTGGTAAGGGTCACACGGCCTGGGACTCAGGCGTGTCCAGGGTCGTGTCCTGCTCGTGCTATTAGCCGGGTTGAGTCGAGTTAGTTACACGGCCTGGGACACAGACGTGTCCTAGGGCATGTCTGGCACACGGCCTGTGACACGGGCACATCACATAGCCCTGTCCTCTTCGGGATATTTTGGTCCTATGTCGAGTGAGGAACACGCCTTGTAACATGGTCGTTTATTGATTGACACGAGCGTGTCAAAGGTTGTCACGGGCGTGTCTAAGCCCGTGTCCTGTTCAGGATGCGACAGTTTCAACGTTGATTGGGTCACACGGCCCATGACACGGGCATATCCATGTTTGACACGGGCGTGTCCCAAGCCGTGTCATAGGCCGTGTCTTATTCTATATTTCCTGGTTTAAGGCGAGTGTGGAATACGGCCTTGGACACGAGCATGTCACAAGCCGTGTTTTGCCCAGGAAATTTGTTTTAAGTGCGAATCATGGTCATTCGTTTCCTTCTATTGGGATCCAAGGGCCCAGGCTGGTCCTTGCTGAGTTAATACAGGGAATAGGGTTTGAAACCCTCATTCCACTTTGAGTTTTCTCTTTCTAAAGCTTTAGAGAGAGGGGAGAGCAAGGAAGAAGTAGAAGGAGAGTTTCGGCCGCCAAAGGAGCTTTGGAGCCTCGATTCTTGATCCGAGTCCAGATCTACGGAGGCGAGGCCGTTGCGGTGCTTTTCATATTTCTAGATCTTCATGGCGCTAAAGAGAACCACAAGGGTAACGATTCTCTTCTTGGACATGTGAAGTCACTTTCCTTTTTGCATAGGAAACTTCCTCCCGCGAATGAGCGGTGAGTGCGAGGTATTCCTTCGGGTAGACATGAATAGTCCCCGTTGTTTTGCATGTAGAGTCTGGAATCGAAGTACAGACATAGGCATGGTGTATGAAGCCTACCCGGACAAGTTGTTCTGGATCAGTGATGTTTCATTATGCATTAATAAGCTGGAGAACACTCCGCGCTGATGGTTGTTTTTCGGGTTTTATACGTGGTAGATTGCAGCAGGGATCCTTGGGGATTAACTCCAAGGTGCACCTGGAAATCTGGGCAGAAGCGAAGTTCTGCTATAACGGTGGCCTAGGAGCCAGCCGTGTACATAATCGGGTTATGTATGATTATTTGATCGATATGTTGGTATTGGAGGAAACTTGGCCCGCATCGATGACATGTATTATTATGGTGAGGAGAGCAACGGGCAGGTGGAACCTTACCCACTCCAAGTGGTTCAGTGAAAGTTGGCTTGGAGAGCGAGTCTAGGCTTTGGCTGAAAGGACTTTAATGCACACGTGTTTGCCGTCCTGGGGGCGATTGTGGACCGTGGAATGGACCGGGTCCGGACCGGGTTCACCGAGTAAGTTCCCTGAGATCACGGGGTGTGTGGCCGTATGGGCCTACACCTGTGGTGTAATATGCAAATGTTGTACTTTTACTTTAATCATTGGATTATACTAATGCAATGCAGGGAAGGAGCACCGCCACCCCAAGAAAGGGGTGGGTCATTAAAATTTGGTCAACTTTAGCTGATTGTTGCTTTTGTTTGCCACCGTTGTGGTGGATTGTTGCTTGCAGGTGCTATAGAGCCTAGTGGCAAATAGCGGGATGAAGTCCTTGTTGCTGAGCCATCCCTCGAAGGCCTTTGCAAATATTTACTTTTACTCTCATGTGTGACCGGCCTGTGTACCGATGTTTAGAAGATACTATTTGTTTAAAGTAAACTCATGTAAGGCCATAAGGCCAAGTACTTTGTGTATTTGTACGCTCATTCCTATTTTATGTATTTTAGTGGACATTCATTTTGTGACTTGGGTTCTTTTCTTTGCAACATTTAAAAAGCTTCCGCTAGAATGTGCTCTGTGTAGGACGTGTGTTATTGGAAGGATGGTTTCATTTAGTAACCCTTCGATCTGTCTGTGGTATATGGCGTCGGACCCCGGACGGACCTACTGTTATATGCTATGTGACGGATAGGGGTGTTACAACTAAAGTGTATGACTTTCCTCCCAAACATTGTATTACAATAGGTCCAAAGAGGTCCATATGTAGCAAATACAAAATTCTGGGTGAATCACTCTTAGATATGGATTTAAAACTATTTTTAGTTTGCTTACTTAATTGACAAGCACTACAAAATCCTTCCTTCTTGTAAGATCTAGAAGGTAGTTCTCTAATAAGGTTTTCCTTAGAAAATTTAGCAATAGTTCAAAGGTTTATATGCCCTAATCTTTTATGCCAAAATTCATTTGATTTACATATCTGATTAAACAAACATATTTTAGTTTTAGCAAAATTAAAATTGACTAAGTAAATGTTACCCTGTCTAACCCTAGATAAAACAATTTTGTTTACATTAGATATAATAAAGCATAAAGACTTATTAAATGATACCTGATAACCTTCATCACATAGTTGATTGATGCTGATGAGGTTATGCTTAAGACCTCTCATATAAGCTACCTTTCTGAAGGAAACAACTCCAACTTTGACATTGGCATAGGTGATGTTACCATTAAACATGTATGACCATGAGAGTATCTATGGTCACTGGTTGAATGGAAGATCCATACATGTGAACAAAAATGTTCACATCCATGGTGGAAGATATAACAAGGGAATGAGTGCTTTCAAGGCCCCACATGAGGAAATTCAAATGGCCCATCATGGATCATTTATCTTTGGTACCCTAGCCCCCACACTCAAGAATAAGGTAGTGGTCTTTTCTCAAGATCTCCCAGCACACACTTAGACTAAGGGCAAGTCTGTCAGCAAGCCTGACTTGGGTATTTCCGAGTCCATCAACAGTTTGTCTTCTACAAAGAAGACCAATGTTGGTAGAACTCAAGATAAACCAAGCTCTTCTACTGGCAAACTCACCTTCAATTAGATAGTGGCTGGAAGAAACAAGAACAAGGAAGCATCTCGTCCTTCTAAATAGTCAGCAGCTAACAAATTTGCCAGACCTACTTAGAAAATAAGATATAATATACATGAGTGTTGGTGTTGTGGCAAAGTAGGTCATTTTGCCTCAGATTCATGGCACAATCCAACTGCACCCAGATCTAGTGCTAGTCTTCCTATAAGAAAGTCTGCAGGAAGACAATTCCTTTTTCAGGCTAACCAGAACCAAGGACCAAATAAAATTGGGGTCCTAAGGTAAATTAAACTATGTCTTGCAGGATAGTCCAAGTACCCATACCCCTATATGGTACTTGGACAATGGATGTTCCAGGAACATGACTAGAACAAGGAGCAACCTAAAGGAATACACTCCATTGAAGGATGGACCCAAAGTAATCTTTGGTGGGTCAGACAGAGGAGTCACCAAAGGCTATGGTAAGATCACCAATGACATAGTCACCATCTCAAGAGTAGCTTATGTCGAAGAGTTACAACACAACCTAATAAGCATAAGTTAACTCTATGATCTTGGCTATCTCAATGTATTACACAAGGATGAGTGTCAAATTAAGAGGTCATGTGACCAAGATGTCATCTTGACAAGCACTAGGAGTGAAAATGTTTATTGTCTAAGCTTTCTATGTTAAATTCAAGACTCCCCTATATGTCTAATTACAAATGATAAAGTATCATATTATGTACAATGGCATAAGAGGCTAGCTCATTTGAACTATAAACCATTGGTAAGCTCTTCAGTGAAGAGCTACTAAGAAACGGTCCTAAGATGAAATGCACTAAGGAGGGTATTTGTTTTAGATGTCAAAAGGGCAAACAGACCAAAGCTTCCTTCAAATGTATTGGGGCCAAAGATTTAGTGAGGTGTTTATACCTCCTGCATATGGACTTGTTTGGTCCAATGCATGTTCATAGTCTAGGTAGAAAAGTCTACACCCTTGTGATTGTTGATAACTTCTTTAGGTTTGCTTGAATTTTCTTTCTTAAGAAAAAGTCTGAAACCTTTGATATCTTTAGGACCTTTGTCAAGAAAGTTCAGAATGAATTTGACAGTATTGTGGTCAAAATCAGAAGTGACCATAGAACTGAATTCCAGTCTGAAGGAATGACAAGATTCTGTGAAGTGCAAGGCATTCATCAATAATTTTCTTCTCCAAGAACACCCCAACAAAATGGGATAGCTGAGAGGAAAAATAGAACTCTCAATGAAATTGGCAGGACACTGCTAAGTGACACATCTCTCCTAGAGTATTTCTGTGCTGAGGTAGTAAATACTGCATGTCACGTTCTAAATAGATCTTCTATCACCAAGAGTCACAAGAAGACTCCCTATGAGATCATGAAGGGCAGAAAACCAAACCTGGCCTATTTCAGGATCATTGGTAGCAAATGTTATATGCTCAATAAGGGGAAGTCTTATTTAACTAATTTCGCTGCCAAATCCTATGATGGGATATTTGTTAGGTACAACAATCATAGCAAGGCTTATAGGATCTACAACTTGAAATATCAAGTTGTGGAAGAGTCCATAAATGTAGTGTTTGATGAATCTACTATGATTACAGTGAGCTACTAAGCTCCTCATCAAGTCCTGTAGGTATAGAATAGGTGATGGACAAATTATCCATCAAAGAAGTTCCTCCTGCTGCCCAAGACAAAGAAGGAGTGTGCATTCCAAAAGAAGGGCAAAGCTCACATGATGTGGATGAAGAACATCAACCTCCATCCACTGAAGCTTGATATGCTGAAGGAAGAATGCCCCCAGAGTTAGGCATATATGAGATCATCCCTGACACCAGATAATTGGTGATGCTCACCAAGGAGTTAAAATAAGGAACAGAAGTCTCAACACAACCATGTATTCAAGCTTCCTATCACAAGTTGAGCCCAAAAGACTTGAAGAGACAAACATAGACCAGTTCTGGATTATGGCAATACAAGAAGAACTAAACCAGTTCAAAAGATGTAAGGTCTGGAAGCTGATTCTCATACCACAAGGACATAATGTCATTGGAACCAAGTGGATCTACAGCAACAAGCTTGATGAAAATGACACTATAATCAATAATAAAGCTAGACTAGTGACTAAAGGATATAGAAAAGAAGAAGGTATTGATTTTGATCAAACCTTTGGCCCAGTAGCTAGGCTAGAAGCCATCAGACAGTTCCTTACAAATGTTGCCCACAAGAGATTCAAAGTCTATCAGATGGATGTGAAGTCAGTCTTCCTGAATAGTGACTTAAGGGAAGAAGTCTATGTTGAGCAGCCATCAGGTTTTTTTGTTCCTAACTCTCTTGATTATGTTTATAGACTTAGGAAAGTCTTATATGGGTTGAAGCAAGCCCCTAGGGCATGGTATGAGACTCTATCTAGCTTTTTCATTGAGAACAAATTCTCAAGGGGAAAGATAGACAAGTCTTTATTCCTAAGGGAATCTAAGGGCAAGATCATCCTACTCTAAATTTATGTAGATGACATAATTTTTGGGTCTACTGATGATAACCTTTGCAAGAGGTTTGTCAAACTTATGCAAGGGAAATTTAAGATGAGCAGTACGTGTGAGCTTAAGTACTTCTTGGACCTCCAAGTAAAGTAGACTGAAGATGGATTGTCTATCTCACAGTTCAAGTTCACCAAGAAGTTAATCAAGAAATTTGGTATGGAGAATGCCTCTATACTAAAAACTCCCATGGTGTCAAACATATCAATAGATAAGGATGAAGAAGATAAACCTATTGATGAATCCATGTATAGAGGCATAGTTGGATCCCTCCTCTATCTTACTATTATTAGGCTAGACATCATGTATGACACATATGTTTGTGCTAGATACCAGGCTAATCCTAAGTCGTCTCACTATTTTGCAGTTAAAAGATTTCTGAGATATCTCAAGGGCACACCAGATCTTGGCCTATGGTACCTTAGGAATAGGATTTTGAACTAACAGGATATTCAGATGCATATTTTGCAGGCTGTATAGAGGACAGGAAAAACATATCAGTCACCTATCAGTTCCGGGTGGAAGACTTATGTCTTGGAGCAGCAAGAAGCACACTAGTGTGGCTAATTCAATAGTTGAGTCAGAGTATATATCAGCAGGATGTTGCTGTGCTTAGTTGTTGTGGATCCAGCATCAGCTCTTGGACTACAATATAAAGATAAGTAACACACCTATGTACTGTGATTTTACTAGTGCAATCTCTATTGCTAGTAATCTTGTCTCACATAATAGGACTAAACATATTAAGATCAAGTATCATTTTATTAGAGAGCATGTGGATAAGGAAGACATCTGTCTTGAATTTATCCCTACAGACAAACAAGTTGTAGGAATCTTCACTAAAACACTAGATGAAGCTAAATTCAACACCTTCAAAATTGAATTGGGAATGTTGAATTTAGTCCAGCTTCAGTAGCTCTCTACAATTTATTTTGCTTGTTATGTTGCAGGTAGATCTAATCCCTGTAAGGCAGTAGAGATGAATTAGACTAAGTATAAAAGCGTCGAATGCGCTGAGTATATGCACTCAGGCATTGAGTGCGTTGAAAAGAATAAAACGTCGAGAGCGTTGTGTGCATCGACTTCACTCAATGCATGATCCCAGCAAATCTATTTCTGCGGATAAGTGTCTGGATTAAATCCCAGCCGTTGGTTAAATATTGATCTTAAACAGGTACGCGCCTCTTCCCCTTCTAAAATAGAAATAACTATAAATGGAAGGATGTGTGCATAAGACAAGATACATTGTTCCTTGCCCCTCACTGCCCGATTTCGACGAATCGACGAGAGGCTTGGAAGATTTTTTGAAGCCATTTCTTATTCGAGGGGTCTGAGTTGGTTCGCAATGGCTTCAAAGATGTGCCTGAAGAGGTTCAGTTCGTTCTCCATTTGCTCCAAGTCAATGACCTAGACTTTGTTCTGTCAGAGCCCTATTTGATATGGAAGTGAGAAGTACTGGAATTGTTCTCCAATGCAAAGGTCGACTCATCAACTAGTAATATTAAGACCTAAGTCAGTAGAAAAAAAATAAAGATAACCCCTAGAAGACTAAGCAAGGCACTGTAACTGACGAAGTTCTCAGAGTCAGTTGAGGAAGAGGAACTGGATAAGTCTGATATTAAATCAGCACTGAAGTGGTGTGGTATATCTAAACACACCACTGGATCAATTCTAAGAATGGAATTAAATCTGAAAGGTAAGTTACTGGCTGATGTGGTTGTAAAGGCGTTGTGCAAGTCCGGCTCACACGACAAGATTCCCAAAAAGATGTTTGAGTTGTTGGCAAGGATTATTCTTTCCAAGAGGACTGATTGGTGAAGAATGCTGTTTTAGAGAATAGTGGAGTGCATAGCTGAACCTAACATGGGTAGAATTTTATTCCTGTTTTTGCTAAGAAGTGTTCTAGAGATCCTTAACACAAGGTTAGGAACTAAAATCCATCATATGAAAAGGATGGATTCCAAAATGCTAGACAGATGGTACAGAGTACTAAAGCCACATTCTAAACTGCTACCAAGAAGAAGAAGACACCAGTTCCTGCTCCAGAGGATAGTATAGAATGCAGCTCATCAGAATAAGCTGAGGAAGAGCCCTATGACCCTCAACTCTCTCAGTCCACTGAAGAGATAAGGAGAGACACAAGTGCTTAAGTGTCATTTTCTTCTGAGCCTATAGATTTAGTTCCAGTCAGCAATTCCAGCCTAAAGATCATACAGTTGAAGAGGAAATGGATATACCTCAAGTGGAAGTTTCTGAAAAAATTGCTGAAGAGATAGTAAACAAGATCTCTGAGGAGATAGTGGTGGAGGCTTCCAAGTCACCAGCTCCAACTAAAGATGCTCCTGTACCTTTGATTGAAGATCAACAAGGTGCCTTCAGTCCTCAAAGTGAGGGGGAGAATCTTTTGGATCAAGTTATAGAGGTGGTATTTACTGATGGGGAGCTATTCCAAGCTCCTCAAGAGACAAATCTACCTGCTGAGAATGTGGAAGAATATGCTGCTATAAATCTAAATATCACTCAGGACATTGCAGAGGGTAAGGGGGAGCTTCACACTGAACTCCCTCCTCAAGGAATGGTTTATAAAATAGATTCTTTTGCTTCTGAGAAATGCACCAGTGCTCCTTAAGAACATAAGGAAGATCACTCTTCTGAGCCTAGAATGGAAGATTCTAAAGATAGACCTGCTATCAGGAATGAAGATACTATAGTAGGTGACCAAGGGACCTCCACAAAAGCTGATAAGATATCACCCCGCCTTCTAGCCTAGCTGAAAGGGTTACTAGATGATCAAAGAAGAATCCTTGAGAATTTTGTTGATGATTCAATAAAGAACCTCAGGAATGAGCTATCAATAGAGATCAAATCTATCAGATTTGAGGTCAATCTGTTGAAGTACCAAACTGTCAAATTCTTCATGAGAGCAGCCCCTACTATTGACTATACTTCAAACAAGTTGGATGAGATAAGCAATCTTCAAACCTCAGTAATAGAAAATCAAAAAATCACAATTGGAAACATGCTGGAAGTTCATAATGCTGATAAAGTACTACGGGAAACACACAACCATTCTTACAACTAAGATGGATGCCTGCACTAAACTCCTAGATGATCACATGCTGCAAGTCAAGAACCAGGTTATAGCAGGAGTAAATCATCTTGATGTGCAGTTAACGAAAGCATGTTCCTCCCAAACAAAGGAAATTTTTGAAGAAGCCAAAAAGTTTGAGAAGGAGATAATCAGGTCTAATACAGAGAATGTTGTATGGGTGTTAAATGTTATAAGAGGATCCTTTGATCTAGATCAAGTTTATTATGATAACATCCTCATGGTTCCTGAACAAGTTCAACAGGCACTAAATTAGGGGCAGATGGCTCATCATGATAATCAGTATCAATATAATGGACAATACTATGATCAGAATGTAGATCAAACTGCTATTCAACATGGTGCTCTATATACTGAACAGGGTGTACAGGGGGCTGAACCATCGCAAGTTGTTGTTCCTACATTCAGCCCCTCTGTTGAACAAATCATGAGGTCCAAGGGAAAATATTCAAATGTAGATAAAGAAGAAATCAGATTAAGTAAAAGAGGTACAGAGAAAAGATGGAATCCAAACCTGACTTTGAACAAAGGAGTCCACAATCTAGGACCATCAGTCTATCAGCCTGGGATCAGATCAAGTCAAATAAAACTGAAAGGGGAAAGCTCTAAAGCTCCCTTAAATGGGAAAAGATGGAAAAGAGTGAAAACGATAGAAAGAAATTAAGAAGAGACAAGAAGGCAGACAGATTTCTTCCTGATGCAGTGGAGCCAACAAAGTATATTCCAAAGCATTACAGTTACTTCTAGAGACAAAAAGAGAAGAAACTAAAGCTAAAGCTGAGGAGGCTGTCAAGAAGCCAAGGAGCAGTGACATTGTGATAAGAGAAACTGAAACATAAAAGTGTTTCTTATTTATCTTAATGGCTGAAGGAAATGTTATTTTATTTTATGCACAACTCAAAAATAATTAATCCTTCTGTTAATGAATATAATTTTGACTGAATGAATAGTCAATATTTCCTCTGTGTTATGCAATGTTATATCTATTATATTTATTGCATATGTGTTAGTGTAATTCATTGTCTAAGGTTTTGGCTTCTTCAAATAGGGGGAGATTGTTGGGTCCATTTATCCCAATGTCCCTACTTTGAATAAGGCCTACAAGAAAATGGCATGCACATGTGTAATGGTTGCAATAAGTTATATATATATAGATGATTACTTGTTTTAATGATAAGACAGGTCAGGTGGACACAAGGAAGGATGCAGGAAAGACAGAAATATATCTAAGTCCACAAGCGTTGAGTGAAGACAGTTCACTCAACACCAGAAAGACAAAAACGTTGACTAAAGTATGGACAGTCAAAGCATAACTATTTCCAATGGAGAATTTTGGTTAAGTCCAAAAGGGTTGAGTGAAGGGAGTTCACTTAACTCCAGATGAAAAGAAGCATTGAGTCAAGCTCAAGCAGTCAAAGCATCTGAGAATCAGAGTAGGATTCTGGCTATGTCCAGAAGCGTTTAGAGAAGGCAGTTCACACAATGCCTAAAGAAGAAAGCATCGAAAGAACAGAGTGATGTCAAAGCTTGAGAAGTTGAAGACAAAAATTCTTTCCAAGTCCAGATGCGTTGAGTGAAGGATGTTCACTCAACGCCAGCTCAACAAGAAATTATACTTAGTTCAAAAGCGTTGAGAGAAGGCTATTAACTCAACGCTTTATCAAGATGGCGAGCTAAAGAAAAAAACGTTGAGTGCATAAGCATCACTCAATGCCTTCATACAGAAGAAAAGTGGCTAAGTCAAAATATGTTGAGTGATGAAGATTCACTCAACGCCTAATCAGTTAAGACAACCAAAGTCTATATTCATTGAGTATTGTCAACACACTAAATGCCTGGTGCTGCAGAATATTTGGCTAAGTGTTTTGGAGCTGAACGACAAACCTTCACTCAACGCCTATGATGAATTGTCTGAAATCGACTAAGTCCACAGGTGCTGACGTCAGCAGAAATTCAAAATGTTGCGGGAATTCTACAGTACACGACAAACGGCACCACATGCCTTTAGTACTACATTTAATGCAAAAGAAAGATTGCAGCTACCAAATCCAAGTGGGCCCAAGGCTCAAAGAGCCGTTGGACTGCGGGATAGAAAAGGGGATCAGATCACTAAGAAGAAATTAACTTTTGGGAAGTGCTGAACTTCATCTTCTTCCTCTCGATATTGTTGCAGAGCCAAGAGAAGTTGTTCAAACTACTGATTTGAAAGTTCTAGTAAGTTAGTCGTTGTCTTTCTCATCATCAACAACAAGATCAGACAGACATCTCTGAGAAAGAAGAATCAGCAATGGCAAGACCTAGCTGTAGTTACTTCACAAGCTCAAGCTGAACATTCCTGAAGAACACTTTCTGGAGCTGTGAAGAAGACTGTACTGAGTTATCTCAGCACAGAAGGAGGAAGACACCGAGAATATTTCTTTGGTGTTTAAACATCATCAACAAACCATTACTCTCTCTGTAGGATCATTTGATCTGAGTGTAAGCCTAATATATATAAAGGCTGAGTGTAGGATCTTCTGTAGATCTGAGGTAGGATTCAAGTGGTGAATCTGAGGTAGGATCCAGGTTTGGATCTAAGTGATAGGGCTATCCTCCTAACCTGAGTTATAGGACTTAGAGATAAGTCTGAGGTAGGTGGCCTGTAGATCACTGATCTATAGGAGCTTTGTTGTCTCATAGTGGTAGGCCTTTGTGCCTGAGGTAGGTCTTGGAGGAGACTGAGAGATCCTGAGGGATTTGAGTTATAAGCTCTTAGGAGCCGAGTTTAGAGAAGTGGCCTTGTTTAACAAGCTGTTAGAAAGGTGGGAGGGACAGTGGATGTACCCATGATCTGGGAAACCACATAAATCTCTTGTGTGCTTGTTGTGTGATCTTGAAAGCTAACTTAATCTAACTCACAACACACCAAAGTAAGGAGTAAGTTTAAAAATACCTAAAACATATTCACCCCCCCCCCCCTCTAGGTGCTAGCTACTATTAAAACTAAAGACTTTCACTTTTGACTTGCGTATTTTTTGTTCGCGCAATATCTTTTTTGCTCTTTTGTCGACTTGTGTCTAACCGTGCGGTTAGTCTCTTTTCTTTCCAGTTTCTTTCTCCATGAGGTCGATTTCTCTTGTCTCCTCTATAGCTCGTTCTCTTTTGGCCTCTTCTGATAAGTGGCTTATTGAATCTGGTGGCACTTGTCACATGACCGACAATTCTCGTTTGTTCTCCTGCTTGAACAAACAGAAATGGGTATTTCCTATCGTTATTGTTGATGGGACTTCTGCTCCTGTGCATGGTGTAGGAACTGTGCACATCACTCCATCTTTATAGCTTGAGGACACTCTATGTTCCCACTTTTTCGTGTAAGTTGTTGTTTGTTCATGCTCTCTGCACACAATTGCACTGCACGGTTACTTTTACTGTCACTACTTGTTCTTACTAAGATTCTATCACTAAGGCTACGATTGCTACTGGGACTGTGAGTGGTGGAATCTTCTTTCTTGACAATGTCAATACTCTTTCTGCTTCTTCCCTTCAGCAATGAAATCGTCATCTTGGTCATCCTCCTTCTCGCCTCATCCATCAACTTCTCCCAGAACTTCCTCAAGGGTATTTCCCTTTGAATTGTGAAGCTTATCAGCTTGGTAAACATCATCACTCCTCTTTCCCAGCATGAACGAGAGGTAGTTCTTCACGTTCTTTTGAACTAGTTCACTCTGACATCTGGGGTCCCGCTCCTACTGCCACTGTTGGTAGAGGTAGCTTGTACTTTGTCACCTTCATTGATGATTTCTCCAGGTGTACTTGGTTTTATCTCTTGAAAGAGCGTTCTGATCTTTACTCTGTGTTTACGGCTTTTTATAATGATATCTTAACATAGTTTAATTTGCCTATTCAAGTTCTTCGTACTGATAATGTGAAGGAATATATCAGCCGTCAATTTTTTGATTTTTGTACGAGCCACGGTTTTGTTCAACAAACTACTTGCCCTTATACCTCTCAATAGAATGACGTTGTTGAACGCAAGAATAGCCATCTCCTAGATGTTGCTCGCAGCCTTCTCTTACAAATGAATGTTTCTCGGTCTTATTGGGGTCATGCTGTTCTACTCTCCTTCTATCTCATAAACTGTATTCCCTCATCTATTTTTCAGGGTAAGACTTCATTCTCTATTTTGTACCCCAAGGCTGAGCCATTTCCTTTACCTCTTAAAGTTTTGGGGTGTATGACGTTTGTTCACATACCTTCTCTTGGTCATCACAAACTTTCTCCCTGATCTGTTAAATGCATATTCCTTGGTTATTGTCCAACCTAGAAGGTTATTGTTGTTTTGATCCTCATCTCTGCAAACAGTACGTCTCTGCTGATGTCACCTTCTTTAAGGATACACAGTATTTTTCTCTTGCTTCTTATCTCTTTCCCTCTCATACTTACTATTCAATGCCTATTGTCTCGAAACCTATGCTAGACCCAGATCTTTCCACCACTGTTCCTATTATACCGTCTCCTTCTCTCAAGACTAGATCTTTGTCCTTGGAGCCTTCTATGCTTGTTCTCGGACCTCTTCCCTCTTCTGACAGTGGATCTGCTCCTATGGACTAGAGTGATCTTGATCTTCCCATTGCCTTATGGAAGGGGGTCTGCCAATGTATTAAGCATCCTATTGAAGATGTTGTCTCACATGCTCGGATTTCTCTAGTTGCCAAGTGTTTTGCTCTTTCTATAGCTTCTACAGTCATCCAGGAAATATATCAAGAGGCTCTTACTATTCCGCAGTGGAAGGATGCTATGGATGAAGAAATGAAAACCTTAACTGAGAGAGGTACTTGGACACTTGTTCCCACACCTCTAGGCACAGATTTGGTTGGTTGTCGATGAATTTTTATTTATAAGTATCTTCCTGATGGTTCTATTGATCGTTATAAGGCAAGGCTTGTTGCCAAAGGATTTATTCAAACGTATGGTGTTGACTTCTTTGATACCTTTTCTCCTATTGCTCGCATCAACACTATACGTGTTTTTTTCTGTCACGGTTAGTAGAGACTGGCAAATGTCTTAGTTAGATTCAAAGAATGTCTTCCTCTATGGTGATTTGCAAGAGGTGGTTTACATGGAGCAACCTCCTAGGTATGTTGCTCAGGGGGAGTCTCAGGTATGCAAGCTTCGGAAGATGATTTATGGTTTAAGTAGAGTCCACGAGCTTGGTTTGACAAGTTTAGTGGAGTTGTTTCTCTTATTGGGTTCAATCGGAGTTCTGCTGATCATTCTCTATTTACACGTAAGACTACTAAAGGCCTTCTGGTTCTTCCTATCTATGTTGATGATATCCTTCTTACTAGTGATGATAAAGAAGGCATTGATCTTGCAAAACGACATCTTCAAAAAACATTTTGTTACTAAGAATATGGGAACTCCAAAGTACTTTCTGGGAATTGAGATTTCACGAAAGCGTAACTCTGTGGTTCTTTCGAAGCAGAAGTATGCGCTAGATCTCTAAAAAGAAACTGGCCTTCTTGGCACAAGACCTGCTCTTTGCCCGATGACTATTGGGGATGATAAGGGGTGGACTGAAGATTCTCCTCTTCTCCAAGATTGTACTGTGTATAGGCAACTTGTAGGCAAACTCATCTATCTAACTGTTACAAACCTGATATCTGTTATGCAATTGGGAAGGTCAATCAGTTAATGCAAACTCCTTGAGAGTGCCATCTGTGTTTTGCTATGAAAATTCTAGAGTATGTGAAAGGGTCTCTAGGAAAGGGCTTGTTATTTCAGAAGCATAATCATTTGAAGATTGAACCGTATTCTGGTACAAGCTATGTTGATAACAATGAAGATAGAAAGTCTACATCAGGTATTTGCACCTTTGTAGGAGGAAATCTTGTTAGCTGGAAAAGCAAGAAGCAGTAAGTGATTTCAAAGTCAAGTGCTGAAGCTGAGTATAAGATCATGGCTTCAACAACTTGCGAATTGAAGTGGTTACGAGCACTTATGTTTGACTTGGGAGAAGTCTATGATCATCCTCTCCCTAGTTCTGTGATAACAAAGCCATTATTTACATATCGAAGAATCATGTCTTTCATGAGAGGACAAAACACATTGAAGACGATTGTCATTTCATTAGAGAAGAGGTGTTAAGGAACCAGATCTGCACTCCATTTGTCATTTATGATAAAGAACCGGCAGACATCTTCGTGAAACTAGTTTTCGCTTCTCTTTCAGATGTTTGTGGCAAGCTGGGCATGGTTGATATATATGCTCCAGCTTGAGAGGGAGTGTTAGAGTTTGGATGTTTGATGGTCTAGTCTCCACGGCTTGTATTTCGGGCGGTCAGGCGGTTTGTCCAGGCGGTCTGATTCTGTGGAAGTTTGATTAGTGGTAGTGGTTATGTCAGGTGTCTATCTTGGCGGCCTGACTATTTAACAGTGTTGTAGTTTATAGTTGGTTTCCTGCAGGGATTTCCAGTCATGGAGGTCTTCTCGCAGCTGTGGTTTGGAGGCTAGCCGCAGCTGTGGTCTGAAGGTTACCCACAGCAGTTGTCTGGAGACTTGCCACAGCAGCGGCCTGATGGTTAGCCGCAGCAGTAGCCTGGAGACTTGCCGCAGTAGCGGCCTGGAGACTTACTACAACAGCGGCCTGGAGACTTACCGCAGTAGCGGCCTGTTGGTTAGCAACAGTAGTGTACTGGATGCTTATTGTAACAGTAGTGATGGAGTCCGAAACTGCGGTCTGGTGGCAACCCGCAGTTGCGGTCTGACGGCTAGTAGCGACGGTCTAGCGGTCTTCCGTGGCAGTTTAGTGGTTTATCTCTCTTTCCCCTAGGTGATTAATAACTTTGTACAGTGTTGCGGTTTGATAGTATCAAACCACATATGCTGCGCAGATTGTATTTAGTCTCACATCTCTTATTGTATTTTCTCATCTCCCTCATTTTCTATAAATAATTGGGCATATCTATGTATTATTTATCTTTTGGGAGCAATAAAATTTGTCTTTATTTAGCTCTTTTTTATAACTAACAAGTACCCATGTTATGACTTGATATCACAATATCATGACCAGTGAGAACCGATCATCAGTCAACGCACGTGCTACTCTTAATGTATCATCATCGTCCTTAGCTTCTAAGATGAAACGCCGACTAGGGACAATTAAAGAATGAAGCTTCTAAGAATATAGGCTATCACATTCACGTCACCACTTGACTCTTATGGAAGAAAACATTCTAAGGGCATTTATTACGTTAAATTAATCTATCACAATAGAAATCAATTTAAACAATAAAAGAACTTGTCATAAATATAAAATAAAATGAATAGTACTCTATTCATCAAATGAATTATTATAACTGACAAACATACATTCACAAGACTCCTACTAGAGTTGATCATTCCGGTATCTAATACCCATTGATCTAACATGACCATCATGCTTTCTCTGTGCGAGAGGCTTTATCAGTGGATAAGCAATATTTTTTTTAGTCAACACTCTGCTAATTTTCACATCTCCTCGATCGACAATCTCACTATTAAGAAGGAACCGCCAAAGTATGTGCTTGGAGTGCTGATGAGATCTAAGTTCTGAAGCAAGTGCAATTGCACCGTTGTTGTTATAGTAGAGAACTACGGGACAAACAATGATAGGAACTACATCTAGCTCGTCGATGAACTTACTAATCCATACAGCCTCCTTCGTCGTATTTGCAGCAGCAATATACTCGACCTCAGTTATAAAATCAACAACTATCTCCTACTTGAAACTCTTCTAGCTAACAACTCCTTTATTTAGGCAAAATACAAACCCTGACTGAGATTTTGAGTCATCTTTATTAGTTTGGAAGCTAACATCCGTGTAACCCTTTACAACGAGCTCTTCCTCTCCGCCAAACACCAAGAATGTTTCCTTAGTCCTTCTTAAGTACTTTAGGATATTATTGATGGCTACCCAGTGACTATCACCGGGATCAGATTGGTACCTGCTAGTCATGCTCAAAGCATAAGAGACATCGGGTCGAGTACATATCATTGCATACATGATTGAACCCAATTGCTGAAGCATATGGAATCAACTTTATGCGGTCCTTATCTTCACAACATTTAGGACACTAGTCCTTAAAGAGACTCACACCATGAGAATTGGGTAAGAATCCTTTCTTGTACTCAAGTTGGTTGAACTGTTTAAACACCTTCTCAATATATATACTTTGGGTCAGACCCAACAACTTATTCGATCTATCTTTATAGATCTTAATACCAAGTATATAAGTCGCTTCACTCAAGTTTTTCATAGAAAAGCAGTTCCCTAGGTTGTTCTTAACAACATGTAAGGTCGGTTTGTCATTCCCGATAAGCAGTATTTCATCTACATACAATATCAGGAAGACAACAATGCTCCCACTAATCCTCTTGTAAACACACGGTTCATCCCCGTTCTTGATAAAACCAAACTCTTTGATCTTTTCATCAAAACGAAGATTCCAACATCGAGAAGCCTGTTTTAATCCATAAATAGATTTCTACAACTTGCATTTTTTAGTGACTTCACCTAAAGATACAAAACCCTCGAGTTGTGTCATATACACTTCCTCATGGAGGTTTCCATTTAGGAAAGCCATTTTGACATCCATCTGCCAGATCTCGTAGTCATAATACGCAGCAATAGCAAGCAGAATTCTAATGGACTTAACCATAACAACAGGAAAAAGGTCTCATCATAGTCAACACCATGAATTTGCTTGAAATCTTTAGCCACTAATTTCCATTTGAATGTTTGTACATTCCCATCCATGTCGGTCTTCTTCTTAAAGACCCACTTCCACCCTATGGGTCGTACCCCTTCAGGTGGTTCCACTAAGGTCCAAACATGATTTGCATACATGGAGTCCATTTCAGATTTCATGGCCTCTAGTGACTTCTCAGAGTCTGGTCCACACATAGCCTCTTGGTAGGTTGCAGGCTCATCATCATGATCTATAAACAACCCATTACCTATTTGCGATATGTGAAATCCATATCTCTCAGGCTCAAACCTTGGTCTACCAGATCTACGTTGAACTTGTGTTTCTTGATCAGGTTCTCTAGCTGTAACATCTTGTAGTCCTTGTTCAGGTTCCAATTCCGGTTCATTTACTATTTGTGGTTCTTGAACTTCTTCAAGTTCTACCCTGACAGTCTTTCTACTTGAGAACTCTTTCGCAAGAAATACACCTGTCACAACCTGCATTTTCCCTGAGGAAAATGGATTATCAGAGTAGGAGAAAACACGTGTCATGATGCCACGTAGAGCAGGGGATAACTGCCGATGCTCAGGCAAACCACTAACAACTATACTTTATGAAAATTCATAAGTTATATGATTAGAAAATAAGTTATATTTTTAAAGGCCGTATCCCTCGGCTCGGTGGATCACCTAGTCCATAATTTTAAAACTATACTTATATGCTGCGGAAAATACTTTATTCAGGTTCGACATCCTAAAAGAGTGCATAAGTGTCCCCCAGAGGACAACTTATACTATGCAGGACCCTACTTTTGATTTATGCTATATATATAGGAAAATGATCTTTTTACGTTATTTGGAAAATAGTGATGTGTTTTATAAAACATGTTGATCATGAGGTATACTTATAATAGTGTTTTTTAGGTTTAAAAGTAACTAGCAACCTAGCATAAATCATCCCAAGAGTAAGTAGACTAACTCCAGAAAGGTAGCAGCAAAAAGTAACACATCTAGTATTAAGGTAAAACTACCAGTGGGCGCCAACAAACTGACACAAACCCACTAGCAAGTATGTATGTCTGTAATAAAAATAGTAAAACTACCTCACAAGACCAAGGAACTAATCTCCACAGTACGAGAGACCACCAGCAATAGCAAAGCACAACTAGCCGCCTAATCGGCTACTAACCAGAACTTGAGGCATTCAAAGAAGAAAAGAATACCTCAGCAAGCTAAACAAGTAAAAGCTGTACGGAAATGTTAGGTTATAAGGTAAGCAAGAAGAGTAAGTAAACCAAAAACAAGCACCACTGTCCAAGGCAAGACAAAAGAAAAGCACTAAGTGCGAGGAAACAGCAAGAACCCTGCACAAAAATAAATCCTGCAGAGTTTACCAGGCTATCATGAGCCCAAACATTGCAAATTTACAAAGGAAGAAACGTCTAACACCCTAAGCTGTGAGAGATGGTAGTAGCAAAAACAACACGGATCTAGGTTGGAGGCAAACTCGGCCCCCCAACCACCATTTCCAAGAAACAAAGCTCAGAGGTCTACATGTGAAAGCACTAGGGACCTCCCACCCCCTTGCCCAGCCCGTACCTGGAGCAAGATAAAAGAAAAAGGGTGGTCGTTGCTAAATTACACAACACCTTCCCCAATAAGAGCTTCAAACCACCACTACTAACCACGACCCACGATTCGGCCTTTTTGGAAAAAAAGAAAATAGCCGACAAGGAACCTCAAAATCAAGGAATTCACTCGGGGGAGAAAATCAAGGTAAGGGAAAAGCGTTGAGATGACTAAACATGGCATGGCATTGAGTGAGCCTCACTCACTCAACCCCTAAACAGACGGTGGCGTTGAGTGAGCTAGCCTCACTCATTACCAAAACAGCACTGGCGTTGAGTGAGGTTCACTCACTCAACGCCTTCTGCAACACTGGCTGTGGCGTTGAGTGAGCTAACCTCACTCAACGCCAAAACAGCTATGTCGTTGAGTGAGGTCCACTCCCTCAACGCCTTCAGCAACACAGGCTATGGCGTTTAGTGAGCTAACCTAACTCAACGCCAAAACAGCTATGGCGTTGAGTGAGGTCCACTCCCTCAACGCCTTAGCACTTAACCGCAAAACCCAATTGTGGCGTTGAGTGAGTCCACCTCTCTCAATGCCAAAATAGCTTTGGCGTTGTGTGAGGTCGACTCACTCAACGCCAAAGTACTTAGTCGTGGAAACAAACTGTGGCGTTGAGTGCGCCCACCATTCTCAACGATAGAATAGCTTTGGAGTTGAGTGAGGTCGACTCACTCAACGCCAAAGTACTTACCCGCAGGAAAGGGCTGCGGCGTTGTGTGAGCCCGCCTCACTCAGAGCCTAAATCGCCATGGCGTTGAGTGAGGCCCACTCTCTCAATGCCATCCAGAAGAGGTCGGCGGGAATGCGGATTGATTCTCTCCGAATCGGCGGGAATGCAGATCGATTCTCGCCGAATCGGCGGGAATCACTAACGATTCTCGTTGAAGTCAGCGAGAATCACTTAGTGATTCCCATCGATTTTGACTTAAAATAAATTCTCACTCAAGGCCACACTACTTAGCCGCAATGGCGTTTATTGTGTGCACCACACTTAACGCCAAGTCCCAGCAGACCCGGCATTGAGTGTGTGCACCACACTCAATGCCAAGTCCAAGTAGACCCGACGTTGAGTGTGTGCACCACACTCAACGCCAAGCCCTGAATCCTTCATCGCTAACTCCAACAAGTCTAATCCCGAAGTAATATTAATCTAACAGCCAAACACGTTTCTAGGGTTATAATGAGGACTAGCACAATTTTTGATTTAAAGCTTCTAACTCCTACCCGGCTACAGCTACGGCACAGGAAAATGCTAACCTAACCCTTACTTGCTTCACCAGCCCGAGAACAAACAAGCTACAGCGAGGGAAAAAGAACAGAGAACATACACGGCTGTTTTGGGCAAGATTCTGTACAGGGAATTTTCTAACAGCAAGCTTAGGCATCATCACCGGTTCTTGTACAGGAAGAGAAAGCATCTATTGTACAGGAAAGGAAACTGACTATGGCTAAAGCAATGCTCGGTTGTATGTAATAGGCTAACTGGGCATATAAGAAAACAGGAAAACTAAATGGCAAGGGAAAGAGTACCACTTGCCTCAAATTTCCGGCGAAGCTTGGTCGGCCTCCTTTACTCTCACGTGGCACCAGCAGCAACGACACCTAAAGCAGAAATCTGGAGCTTTAATGGCGGAAACGGACAACCGTAGAAAATCGAGACCCCTAGAAACACCACGAAAACTGAATTTCTTACCGTAGGAATGAAGGTCTAGGCGAGAGAAATCCAAATCCACTTTAGGAATCAAATTCCGTCCACAAATGCTCCGGGAATTGACGTCCGAAGGGGAGCAGTTCTGGCGGTTTCTCTGCTTTTCGCGAATAGGCGCGGACTGGTTCGGTCTTTCGGGAAGATGAACAGGGGCGGTTTCCTCTTAAGTCTAAACTGTCCTATATATAGCATCCTCTTAATCTTAATTACTAATCAATTAATTAAGGCTAAAAAATGACAAGGCAAAACCGCCAAGCATCCGCACCCTTTCAGAAAAATAATATTTAATATAATATTTATTAAATAGTTTTATTTTTCATAAAATACAAAACGACGTGAAAACCGAACATCCTCGGAATTCGATGAAATTCGCACCGTAGCTAAATATCCACGCTACGAACACAACGGCGAAGTCGAAATTAACTTTCGACGAACAAAACTCGAGTTATACCCACCCAAAGCCAAAACACAAGCATCCCCTGAGAGGCCACACCGGGTCACCCAAAACGACTCAGCTTGCTAGGGAGATCTTATCAATATGCTACAAAATGGGCCACTCAGTTCTAAGGAGTTAAGATCACACTCCACAGATGGCACAAGCCAAGAAAACGCGTCGACGTAACGCCAAGCAAGAATTAAATAATCGCAGAAAAATCGGGGGCGTTACAACACCAGTCCTCACGACAAACACTTTGCTCTCAGATGGTAGGTAGAAATAGTACCATTTATTTTCCTTAGGATACCCAACAAAATAACATTTATCCGACTTGGGTTCTAGCTTGTCAGGTATTTGACGTCTCACGTATGCCTCACAATCCCTAATCTTAATGAAAGACATATAAGGATGCTTCCCAGTCCATATGTCATATGGTGTCTTCAGAACTGTTTTCGTTAGAGCACGTTTTAGTGTAAAAGTAGCAGTCTCTAGAGCAAAACCCCAATAGGAAACAGACAGATTTGCATGACTCATCATTGACCGTACCATGTCTAATAGAGTATGATTCCTCCGCTCAAACACACCATATATTGCGGCGTTCTGGGTTGATGAGCTGTGATACAATACCACACTCTTTGAGATGATCACGAAACTCATGACTTTGGTATTCACCACCACGATCAGATCGGAGTGCTTTAACCCTCTTACCATGTTGGTTCTCTACTTCATTCTTAAACTCTTTGAACTTTTCAAAGGCTTCAGATTTGCACTTCATAAGATACACATATCCGTATCTACTGAAATCATCAGTAAATGTAACAAAGTAGAATTACCCACCTCTAGCCATAGAACTCATGGGTCCACATACATCACTATGTATTGTACCCAGGAGATCATTAGCCCTATCATCAAAACTAGTGAAAGGGATTTTATTCATCTTGCCTAACAAATAGGATTCGCATCTCTCAAATGATTCATAATCAAATGAGTCAAGTAGTCCATCTTTATGGAGCTTGGATATGTGTTTCTCATTTATATGGCCCAAACAATAATGAAAAAGGTACGTAGGATTTAAGTCATTTGTTCTTAGTCTTTTAGTATTTTTTATATTATAGATCTGATGGTCTAAATTCAAAACATATAAACCATTAAACATTTAGGCTACACCATAACAAACATCATTCATAAAAATTGAACAACAATTGTTCTTAATTATAAACAAAAATCCTTTCATGTCAAGACATGATATGGATATAATGTCTCTAGTTATATAAGGAATGTAATAATAATTATATAGTTCTATTACAAGCCCACTGGGCAAATAAAGACGGTAAACTCCTATGGAGACAACATCAACTCTTGCTCCATTGCCCACACGTAGGTCCACCTCCCCTTTACTCAGCATTCTTCTCCTTCACAGTTCTTGCACATTTATATAAATGTGAGAACCATATCTGGTATCTAATACCCAGGATGAAGGATTAGAAAGGTTTATCTCTATAACATAAATACCTTAAGCGGAAGTCATACCTCGCTTTATTTTCTGCAGACCCTCAATATAAGAAGGGCAATTCCTCCTCCAATGTCCAACCTTGCCATAGTGGTAGCATTTCCCTGGGCTCAAGAGATGACTTAAGTCCAACCTTAGTCTTCTTGAACCCCTTGTCCATGACCTTGCCTTTAAGCACCATCATTATGGGGATAACAGGCTTGGCCTTCTTCATATTGATCTCGCTAGTTCTCAACATGCCTAGGAGCTCGGGCAGTGTCTTGTCAATTTCATTCATATGGTAATTTAAGACAAACTGATCGTAACTGCCCGACAATGATTGCAGGATAAAGTCTATAGCCAACTCTTGGCCCAGAGGAAAACTCAATCTTTCAAGGTTCCCTATATACCCAATCATCTTGAGTACGTGAGTTCCTACTAGGTCTTGAGCTCTCATATTACACTGAAACAACGCCTTGGTGACATAAAACCACTCTTGTCGAGCTTGCCCTTGAAACACTTTCTTAAGGTGCTCGTCAATCTCCTTACAACCCATGTTCTCATGTTGCTTCTGAAGCTCAGAGTTCATGGTGGCAAGCATGAGGCATTCGACATCCAAGGAGTCATCTTGATACTTCTTTTAAGCATCTTTATATGCTCGGGACACATTCCCGGTTTGCTCTTCAGGGGATTACTCTTCCAAAACATAGAGCTTACACTCTTGCCTGAGAACAATTCTCATGTTTCTGTACCAGTACAAATAGTTTTTCTCGCTTAGTTTCTCCTTCTCAAGGATAGCTCTAAGGGATAGGGTTGAATGAAATCAACTTGTCATGGAAATTCTACAAGAATTTATGCAAGAAAAAACTCAGTACTACATTTCAAAATATATTTTTATTTCAATTAAGACTTTAATTAAAATTACTCCCACTATTTTAATCAAACTGATAACCCTCAATATCAATTCAGAAACTTTATGCGAGCTACTCTCTTAGTGGACAAGATCCGTATTTCACCAACACCATGAGTCAGCTTTGGCTTTTCTATCTCAATGTAGTTATTTAGGTAGGCAATGCTTGCTGATTACATCATTATGCAACTCTTGTATGGTTGGTGAATAACTCTTTATTCACATCCATCATATGGTGCATGTCAACCCTATGCCTTTGGGCACTTAAACTTTGAGGTCACCCAGTTAAGTTTGACCCGATGTCGATAGTGTGGTATCACAATTATCCGTTCGCACCCTTACCAAGATAGATTAATGCACCTTGCTTTGGCAAGCCCACACTTCTTCGATTGAGGTAGGAAGAGTGTTATCCATATGAAGGCATCTGAATACTTAATATTGTATAATGGACTTTTAAGATAATTGATTATCATGGTTAGCAATTAACCAATATGCACATCCCCAAGAAAAATTTACAGCATTAACAATCCAAATACATCCCAGATGTGTACAAAGAAAAATCATCAACACTTGATGAACTGAGCTAAATCTGAACATCTAGAACCCTTCTAAATCTTCAGATTTACATGTATTAGACATGAAAAACACTAACTCCACTTACACTATAGATAAGCTTATCTCTCTATGTGAGATTTAAAATCTAACACACTTAATTTAACAAACCAACAAGAGGGACGGTTACTATTAATGAAAAACAAGGATATCACTAAGAAATCACATGCGTTCTTGGCAGGGTTCCAAGAATAGATTTGGGCATTTAGAATACTTATAAATTTCCAGATCTACACGCAATAGATTTTTTACTTCTGAAAAAATGATCATCGCTCAACCTGGCTCTGATACCACTATTGGGCTTTTCTATACGTCACAAAATTTGTGCGTAGTGGAATAAGGAAACAAGAAAACCCCAAAAGAAAAAGATCTTGCGATGAACATTGATCAAGAAGTAAAGTGTTGTAAATAAAATTTACCTTTGCAGGATTGAGTCACTACTCAACCGAGATGCTCCAAGAAATCCAGCGAACACTAACGGCTGGAGTTCCGAGCGCAGAATTGTGTCCACACCTCTACAGGTGATCCACACAAACAGGAGAACCCTTAGACTCTTATCACACAAGATCTAGGTTGGAGGAAAGCACTCTGCATCTTCACAGACTACTAGATCTGCTCTAAAAGTGGCGGAGATGACGAGCGCCAAAAAATGGTTGAGCGATGGCGATAGGATCGGGACTTTCAGAAATGATTTCCGTCGGCCTTTTCCTCTCGGGTTACTGTTCCACTCGACTCACGGCTTTTCGGCACAGTAAAACCCTAAGACATCTTCTATTTATACCCAAAAGAATAAACAACAAAAATTCATCTCTATCAACAGACCCACAATATATGGAATATATCTCGACAAATCAAGACTTGACTCAACGAAGCATGGAGTTGACTCAACGCATTAAACGCCAGCACTCCACGAATCAACACTTGACTCGATGAAGCGTTGAGTGGTCACAACGCACTCAATGTCTGGCTGAGTGGTCTCAACGCACAACTCGATGAATCAACACTTGACTCGACGAAGCGTCAAGTGGTCACAACGCACTCAACACCTGTCTGAGTGATCTCAACGCACAACTCGACAAATCAACACTTGACTTGGCGAAGCGTCGTGTGGTATCGACACAATCAATGTCTGGCTGAGTGGACTCAATGCACTCATCGCCTGGAAGTGTGTTCTCGATGCACTCAATACCTGGCAGTGTGGTCTTGATGCACTCAATGCCTGGCAGTGCTTAGTCCTTCACTCATAACATATGAGTAAGACCAAAACAATCCATCACTCTAATTTCTCCAAACGCTCTTATGTGCGACTCTGTAGGCTCATATTGCGTTGGCAGTGATACTACATGATTGATCACTTCTAGATCACAATGGTAACACCAACATGTACCCCGACTCTCGATAAAGGCGCAGGCAGCAACCGATTTTTTGGCTGAATATGTCGTTGAGGTGGAAGGTGAAAGGCCCTCGCAGCGGGTTGCCTGTAGGGTGTTAATCGATGGAGCCTCCGGGAAGACTTCTTTGGGAGTTGGAGTAGTGTTTGTAAGCCCTCAAGGGAATCTGATAGAGCAAGCAGTGGCCCTGCATTTCCCAATCACTAACAATCAGGCAGAGTATGAGGTCGTGATAGTCGAGCTACATCTAGACAAGGAGCTGGGTATACAGGATGTGGAGGTGTTCACATATTCAATGGTGGTGGCATCACAATTCAAAGAAGAATACGAGATGAAGGAGTCCATCCTCATGAGGTACTTGACCAAGGTAAGGTGCTCATCGAATGTTTCAAAGCGTTTTCCATTCAACACATTCCCTGGGAGGAAAATATCGCAGCTGACCGGTTGGCCAAGTTCGTACCTCGGGCCAGCGGGACTTTGAAAGAACTGTTTTGCCCATCCATCGAGGAGGGAGAATTGATGGAGGTAGACCAGTGCCCCTCATGGGTAGACCCCTTCTTAACTTTCTTAACAACGGTTGAACTCTCGGAAGAGATCCAGGACAAAAAAACATTTCAGGCATAAGTGAGTTTAGTATTTAATACATGAAGTAGGATTGTATCAAAAGACCCATTCGGGACTCCTGGCCCGGTGTGTGTGGGAGGAAGAAGCCCCGAGGATCATGGAGGAAGTACATTCGGGCAAGTGCGGTAGACACTTGATAAGCAAAACCTTAGAGTCGAGGGTGGTCCGACAAGGGTACTTCTGGACATCCATAGGAAAGGACGCAACAGAATTCGCTAGAAAATGTCAAAAGTGTCAGTTGTTTGCTCCGCTCCAGCTCTTACCGGCGTAGAGACTTAGGAGCATCACGACGCCTGGCCATTCTCCCTTTAGGGGATGGACTTGGTGGGACCTTTTACCCCAGGAAAGTGGGCAAAAGAGGTTCCTCCTAATCATGATCGACTACTTCTCGACGTGGTTATAGGTGAAGGCACTGGCCAATGTGACCTCCTAGGTGATTCACAACTTCGTGTGGGGAGACATCATTTGTCGGCATGGACTTCCTTGGCCATAGTCACTGATAACGGGCCCTAGTTTGCAAGTGAAGAGTTCATCAGCTTCTATACTCAGATGGGGATAGATCTATGGTTTGCCTCCTTCCACAACCCTCGAAGCAACAGGCAGGTGGAGGCGGCAAACAAGGTCATTGTGAACCTGTTAAACAAGAAGGTGGAGAACCTAAGGGGGAACTAGGTAGAACAACTTCCCTCTGTATTATGGGCCCTGAGGACTACCCCAAACACAGCCATGGGAGAGACCCCTTTCAAACTTTCTCACGGTTGTGAAGTCGTTCTACCAGTGGAGTTTGAGTTCAGGTTGCCAAGGGTAGTTGCCGTCAAGGAAGGAGATGAAGAATGGACGATAGAAAATGAAGGGGGCTATAACTCTCACTAGACCTAATAGAGGAACTACACGACACAACCAGCGTCAGGCAAGATGAGATCAAGCGACGTATGGCCCAGTACTTCGACAAGCATGTCAGAATCAAGATGTTCGCGGAATGGGACCTAGTCCTAAAGAAGGTAGATACCGCATGGAGATCAATAGTTGTAGGAAAGCTCTAACTGAATTGGGAAGGTTCATACATCAATGATAAAGCACTGAAGTCAGGAGGATACTACCTCTAGAATGTGGAGGGAGAGTCCCTAAGTCACACCTGGAGTGGTGATGATTTGAAACATTTTTATTCCTGAACGTTGTAAATAAAAGATTCATACATATGATTCTCTTTTATCAAAATCTCTTGTGGGTAAACTATGTATGTGGTTGATGGTAGATTGAGATGTTGACCCCGAACAGATCTCGCTGACCAGGCTCTCACTAGCTGGCAATTCTGGAAGTCACTCGGTGGTAGATTGATATGTTGGCCCTAAGCAGATCCCACTAACAAGGCTCCCACTAGCTGGTAGGTCTGGAAGTCACTCAGTGGTAGATTGAGGTATAGACCCTGAGCAGATCCAGGTGACCAGGATCACACTAGCTGGAAGGTCAGGAAGTCACTCGGTGGTAGATTGAGATATTGGCCCCGAGCAGATCCCGCTGACCAAGCTCCCACTAGATAGTAGGTCTGGAAGTCACTCGGTGGTAGATTGAGATGTTGACCTCGAACAGATCCCACTGAACAGGCTCCCACAAGCTGGTAGGTCTGGAAGTCACTCAATGGTAGATTGAGATGTTGGCCCTGAGCATATCCCACTGACCAGGTTTCCACTAGTTGGCAGGTCTGAAAGTCACTCGATGGTAGATTGAGATGTTGATCCCGAGCAGATCCCGCTGGCAATCCTCCCACTAGCTGGCAGGTTTGGAAGACACTCAGCGGGAGATTGAGATGTTGACCCTGAGCAGATCTCGTTGACCAGACTCCTCCTAGCTAGCAGGTCTGGAAGTCACTCAGTGGTATATTGAGAAGTTGACCCCGAGAAGATCCCGCTGACCAGGCTCCCACTAGTAGGTCTGGAAGTCATTCAGTGGTATATTGAAATGTTTGCCCCGAGCAGATCCAGCTGACCAGAATCCCATTAGCTGGCAGGTCTAGAAGTCACTCAGTGGTAGATTAAGATGGTGACCCCGAGCAGATCCCGCTAACCAAGCTCCCACTAGCTGGTAGGGTTGGAAGTCACTTGGTGGCAGATTGGGATGCTGGCTCTGAGTAGATCCCGCTGACTAGGCTCCCACTAGCTGGATAGGCTGGAAGTCACTCGGGGAATGTTGGCCCCAAGCAGATCCCGCTGACCATGCTCCCACTAGCTGGTCAGGCTAGAAGTCACTCGGTGGCAGATTGTGATGTTGACCACAAGCAGATCCCGCTGACCAAGCTCCCACGAGCTGGTAGGGCTGGAATTCACTCGGTGGTAGGGAAAGAGATTGGTACCCCTGACAATGATCTCACTGACTAGCTGGGGTCAAGAACTACTCGGCGGTAGGGTGGGTAGGTGAGTGTAGTTGCTCTAGGGTGGATCTCTCCACCCAGCTACTCGCATGCCCCCCAAAGAGCCAGCATCAAGCACCTTATAGTTGGAATGCAAGCTGGACCTAGCCATCCACTTGCGCTTAGTGTTCAGGGTGGCGATAGTAGGTAACCCCCTAATAGACGAATGCACGTGATGCGCGAGATGACCCGGTCTTTCTACGAGCTACCCTATCACGTCCCGCCTTAGAGCAATCACGCTAGCATAACAGTGAGGAGGCGAGTGGTTCCTAATTACTCATTTGATCCTCATGCGGCGCATGTTCATGGGCAGCGAGTGGTTCAATCCTGACCACCGAAAGAGAGATAGTGTGAGACCCTCGTGCATCGCATGTTCATGTGAAGCGAGCTGTCTGAAACTGACCAAACTTGAACGGATTCTAATGTAGTGTGTTTTACCTTGAAGAAATCACGCCTTAGAAGTGGTGTGTGCGTGCGTGCGAGTGCGACATGACAAAGAGGCACATTACTAAAATGTAAGGGAAAATGACAAATGACAGGAAGTAGAGAGTTTCATTAAATAATATCTAGTTAAAAAAAGATCGCCTCCCTGGCGAGTATATAAAAAAACACAAATTAAAGAGGAAACATTAACCACAAGTTCTCCTTCCCCCCCCCCCCCCCCCCGCCGAATTGCATCGCCATGAATGGTCATCTCGGCTACCCTCCACCTTGTTGAAGAGCGAGTCGAACTCATCCTCCTCCTCGCCTAGGATAGGGATGGGGATGAACAGCTCGGGGACCAGTTCCTTGGCAGTAACCTTCTCGCAATCGGGCATCAGCGCCTTGAGGTCTCGCATTATCTGGAGCATGTGGTTGACGGCCTTGATGGAGGTGGCCCTCATAATCTCGTAGAACTCCGCCTCATTGTACATCTGTGGCCTCCTTCCTTGACTACTTGACTCGTCACGAGCCGGGGGATGGACGATATCAAAGAGGCAAGTGATCTCAGCCTTGAGATGCTTATTCTGCCCCTCCAGCAGTTTGTTCCGCTCCTCCAGGTCGGTGACGCGAGTACGCATGAGGTTTGCGGTCTCAGCGTCCTAAGAGAGGGAAATTAGGAAGGAGTTAAGAATGACCCTAAGTTCGTCTCAAAGACGTGGCCGGATATGAACAACACTTACCACCTCGTCGGAGTTCTTCGCAAGTAGGTTCTCGACAATCCCTATCTTACGCTTTAGGTCATCCGCCTCATCCACAGTGAGAATCTGCACTTCGTCGGCATCAGACCACTTGCGGCTGAGGGAGAAGATGTAACGGATAGTCATATGAGCGAGCTCCATAGAGCGCATGTGGGCTCATGTACTCTCATGGGCGACCCGTTACAGCGTCATGTCGTCGTAGGCCTCCGTGTCCTGGCGGCCGTAGAGCCCAAAGCCGAGGGAAAAGGCATGCCCGTTGGGAGGTCGGCGCTTAGACCAGGAGGGGAGGAGTGAGGAGATAGAGACCTGGTTGGACTTCTTGTCCCACAACAACATTGGCTCGCTGACGTGATCCGTTAACTTCCCGCTGAGGCAAAAATTTTGGTGGGCAACCGACGGGTCCACCTTGCGGGTCTCGGGCCCCTCCGCGGCAGGGGACTTTGGGAGTTCGCTCTCGCCTTGCTCTGTAGCATCCCGTTTTTTATTGGGCCACTGAAACCCTTATGGGTCCAATAAAAATTACTGAACATCTACCCGTGGCCCAAACAAGGGTAGAGGTCACCCTAGTCGAGGGTTTGGCTCTAGAAAACTCCAATTTGAGTTCTGTCAGTTCCTATGGCTTCATATAATCGATATGAACGTATTGAAACTCGTTTTGACCATTTCAGTGCCCCGCGACGCGCAAATTTTGAATACTTAGCAAACAAACTGTCACAACCCGCATTTTTTCAACGATTAAATCGTATCAGAGCATGAGAAAATATGCGTCGTGAGACCACGTCGTGTAGGAGATAACTGCACACGCTCAGGCAAAACTCCAGACTTTAGATTTTAAGGAAAATTCATAGTTTAATATGAAATAAAACAAGTTATATCTTAATTGCCGTATCCCTCGGCACAATGGATCAGCTAGTCCAAAAAATATATTTATACGCAGCGGAAAATACTTTGGTTAAATTGCTTTGACATCCTAAATGAGCATAAGTGTCTCCGAGGGACGACTCAAGATATGCACGATTCTGAGGTTAATATAGTATATATATAAAAATATAGTCTTTACATTTTTAGGAAAAGTAGTGCCTTAGTTTTACAAATATGACGTGCATGAGATACATATAGTAATGCTTTAGGGTTAAAAATACCTAACATGCAACCTAGCATAAATCCTTCCCAAAAAGCAAGTGAACAACCTCAAATAGGCAAAAGTAGCAGTTTTAGTTCATACCCAGCATCATAAGTAAGGCACCAGTGGGCTTCAACAACCTAACACGAACCTACTGCTGAGTATGCATGTCTATACAGAAAGGAAGGAAAACTACCTCACAAGATGAGGAACAACAACCTGAGCTACCTAGGAGGCCACAAGCAAGCTCCACAAGAGTACTAGCCGTCTAACTAGCTACAACCTAAACCTGAGGCATTCAAAGAAAGAACACCTCAGCAAGTAAAAAAAAGAAACAAAGGAAGTGGAGTGTTAGATTCATAAGCAATAAAAGAAGGGGGTTTACCAACCCTGCAACAAAATGCTATCAATAGAAGAAAAGGCATGACATTAAGAAGAAATACTGTCCAAAGAGCAGTAAAAGTACACCAAGTGAACATAGAGAGCAACATGCTCTGCTAAGCACCTGCAACAGCACCAAGGAAAACATATGCCAAAAGAAATAGTCACTAGAAAGGAAAGGAACTAACAGTCCTAATCTTTGTGAATTATTGTCCGTGGTGAAAACCTTGGGTCAGAGTGGGCGGCACAACCCTCACCAACAACCAGACCCAAAAACACTCCAGGATGAAAACAACCGGTGGCAGCTATAGGGTCCACACACCCAACCATACCAGCCCAACATGGCCTAAGTTGTGGTTAACACAGCTCAGTACACACAATTCACCCCTTACAGAGCCCACAAAACCACACCACCTGCCATAATCCATGAGTTGGCATTCAAAAACTAGCAGAACACAAAACACCCCCCCCCCCTTTCCTAAGGGAAAAAGCCGTACAAACAATCTTATGAAAACACACCAAACTAAAGGCAAAAGTGTCGAGTCCACTCGACGCGGCATTGAGTGAGCTCCACTCACTCAACGCCAAACCTTACACAGCATTGAGTGAGCTTCACTCACTCAGTGTCGAACGCTATCTAGGGACGTCATCGAGTCCACTCGACGCGGTATTGAGTGAGCTCCATCACTCAATGCCAAAAGACTTAGCCGCAAAACCTCCGCTGGTTGACGGCATTGAGTGAGCTCAACTCACTCAACGCTGTCAATGCTTTTCTACTTAGCCACAGAAACTAGCCTCGGCGTTGAGTGAGTTCACCACATTCAATGCCAAATATAATAGCCAAGACGTTGAGTGAGGTCCACTCACTCAACGCTTTTGACTTAGGAAAAAACAGGCTTTGGTGTTTAGTGAGCCCACCACACTCAATGCCAAAACAGCCACGGCGTTGAGTGAGGTCGACTCACTCAATTCCAAATGACTTAACCGCAAAAATAGGCTTTGGCGTTGAGTGAGTCCACCACACTCAAAGCCAAAACAGCCACGGCGTTGAGTGAGGCCAACTCACTCAACGCAAAATGACTTAGCCGCTGGGAAAAGCTGCGATGTTGAGTGAGTCCACCTCACTCAATGCCAAACAGCCACGGCGTTGAGTGAGGTCCACTCACTCAACGCCAAAACACTTAGCCATAAAAATGACCATGGCGTTGAGTGAGGGCACCACACTCAATGTCAAAAGCCTAACAGTCTAGGCGTTGAGTGAGGTACACTCACTCAACGCTTTTGACTTAGCCTATAAAGCACTCTACGCCAGCAACCCGAGAGCTCTATCTGGCCAAAAAATAAGTCTCATAACCCTTCCACCCAACTACAGCAGCTATCATACTTTTACTACAAACCCTACCTCCAGCTACTGACCTGGACTTAACCCTACCTCCAGTTATTGACCTGGACAACCAACAGCAACAAGTAGAGAGAAAACTTAAATCTGGACAAGGTTAAAATCAAGCCTGAAGCAGTCCTAGCTTCTAAGAGAAGAACAACTAAGCTACAGCTATACCAAGGAAAAAAAACAACACACACAAAAAAAAGGAAACAAGCTTGGTAAGGGCAAAGGGCTCCACTTGCCTCTACCTCCAGGAAACAGCAGTTAACTCCCAAGCTTGGCACCGGCGGAGGGATCGGCCACCGAAGAGAAATTCTGAAGCTTTTAGAGGGAAGAAGAGCAAACCCGAAAACCCTAGCTCCTAAAGACAACCCTAGAACAAGGGATACTTACCTAGGGAGGAAGATCTGGAGGAGAGCAAACCGAATCTGCTATCACACGAGAAAACCGAGCTAAAATCCTCCAGCAATCGCCGGCCAAAGCTCCAGGGCCTCCGCCTCCCGCTCCTTCCGCAATAAGCTAGCTGACTTCTTTTTTGGGAAGATGAAACCAGCTAACTATTTTATAATATCTCCAGCCACTAAGCTAATATAATAATAACATAATGGAGAAACTCGGCCACCAAGCTAATAGAATATTACTAAAGCTTGGAAAACTCCCCACTCAGCTAGATAGTTAACTAAACTAATTCTAAATCTTGGCAAGCTCGGCCACTAGCAACAAAGGAAAGTCTATTACATATAATATATATATATATCATAACAATATTATATAAACATATATATATATACTAATATATCTATAACAGCATATACTTACCATTTCAGCACAAGTACCTATATAAATTTAGTTATCCGCACCCAAGCCAAAATCCAAACATATATATATATATACATAATTATCTAAACAACTTAGTCTAAAAAAACAGGGCACCCGCCCTACCAAGCTCGGCCACACAAAGCCAGCACAACAAAAGCAACTGCTACTACCTAACAAGCAAATGTCGAAACAATGCGAAAACAAAAGATCTCGGAATTCGACGAAACTCGCACCGTAGCTAAACACCCATGCTACGAAAACAACGGCGAAGTCGAAAACAACATCTGACGATCAAAACTCATGCTAACACCTCCTGAAGCATAAGCATTCCCTGAGAGGCTCAGCCGAGTCACCAAAACAGACTCCGGCTAGCTGGAGAATCTTGCAAACAGGCTACAAATAGGCCACTCAAGGAACCTAAAGAGCTAAGACCTTGCTCTAACAACAAAAAAGGCTGACAACGCGTCATCGTAATGCCAAACAACGATCAAACAAAATGTTGAAAAATCGGGGGCATTACAGTCACTCCCCATAAAAGAAAGTTTCGCCCCGAAACTTTACACACAACCCTTCTAGCAAAAGAGAAGAGAAATAGCTAAACAAAATCCATAAAAAGAAAGAGTGCAAACATACTAGGCACAAGTCTGGGAAATAGATGAGGGTAAGCCTTCCTCATCGCCGACTCTAGCTCCCAAGTCGCGCTTTTCACACCCTGATTTCTCCACAAAATCTTAACCATAGGAATGGTTTTCCTCCGCAACACGCGATCCTGACCATCCAATATGCGGACAGGCATCTCCACATAAGAAAGATTTGGCTCCAATTGTGGCACAGAATCCAAAACCTGTCGGCCACTCTGCACACATTTCCGCAGCTGACTGACGTGAAAGACATCTTGCACGCTAGGAAAATTTGCGGGCAACTCCAACCTGTAAGCTGATACACCAACCCGCTAATCAATCATAAATGGCCCCACGTACCTCAGGTCCAACTTCCTATTCTGGCCAAACCTCTTGACTCTAATCATCGGGGAAACCTTTAGGAACACCAAGTCCCCCACAACAAATTCCAAGCTAGATCGACGACGGTTGTCGTTCTTCTCATATCTCTCTTGAGTTATCCGAAGCTTCTCCCGAATAAGTTTCACAGCAATTTCCATCTCTTCAAGCGCCTCTGGACCCAACAGCGGTCCCTCGCCAACCTCAGCCCAAAACCAGGGAGTCCTGCAGCGCCTCCCATACAATGCTTCAAAAGGAGCCATTTGCAAGCTTTCTTGGTAACTATTGTTATACACAAACTCCATAAGCCGTAAACGCTCATCCCACACCCCTCCGTGGTCTAGAATATAGCATCGGATCATGTCCTCCACGATCTGATTTACTCGCTCTGCCTGGCCATTAGTGTAACGCCCCGTCTTTTCAGCGATTATTTTATTCTCGTTTGGCGTTACGATGACGCGTTTCCGTGGCTTGTGCCATGTGTGGAGTACGGTTTAGCTCCTTAGAACTGAGTGCCCTATTTGGTAGCCTGTTGGCAAGATCTCCCTAGCAAACCGAGTCGTTTTGGTGACCCGGTGTGGCCTCTCGGGGGGATGTTTGTGTTTGGCTTTGTTTGGGTGTAACTCGAGTTCTGTTCGTCGAAAGTTAATTTCGACTTCGCCGTTGTGTTCGTAGCGTGGGTATTTAGCTACGGTGCGAATTTCGTCGAATTCCGAGGTAGTTCGGTTTTCGCGTCGATTTGGTGCTTTATGTAATTTTGTAATTAATAATATAATTATATAATTATATATATATATATTTATGGAATGAGAGGGATCGATCATCTTCATCTTCCCCGATTAATAACCGCCGGCCCCTTGTACGAGAGAAACGGAGTAACCGCCTACCTTGCCTTCGGACGCCGATTCCCGAAGCGTTTGTGGACGGAATTCGATTCCGAGAGTGAATTCGGATTGCTCTCGTCGAGACCTGCATTCCTGCGGTAAGAAATTCGATTTTCGTGGAGTTTTGGAAGGATTGGAATTTTCGATTTTGGAAGTTTTCCGCCATTAATGGCCGAGTCTTTGTTCTAGGTGTTGCGGCCGTTTTGATCCGTGCGAAGAGGAGGAAAGCAGTCCAAGGCTTCGTTGTGAATTGAGGCAAGTGGTATTCTTGCCCTTGGCAAGTGTTTTCTTTGATTTTATTTGCTGAAATTGAATTCCCGGTTAGCCCAGGTTAGAGGCCTTGTTGTTCTCATTTTCTTGCTAACTATAGGGCTTAGTTCTTCCTACTGAAACCCCCCCTATGTTGTGGTGTTTGGAATCCAAATTGTCGGCGTGAAGCCGTTGTTTCCCTTGCTCTGATTGTTGCTCTGGTTCGGGCGTAGCCGAGAGGGAGAGTTAGGAGGGGGGGTGTGGTTGCCAATTTTCGTTAAGGTATTATTCGAATGGTTAGGCATAGTTTGAATGGTAGTAGCATGCGACGTTGATAGTTGTCTACTGCTACTGCAGTGGCGTGAGTCGTGTGCGCGTTCCGGTGTCGTCGGGAAATTCCTAACGGTACAGGTTGACCGCGCACGGTCATCAACCTTTAGGGCGCACGACCACTGGTCGTGTGCCTCTGTTCGTGCGCGTATAAATTTCAGTTTCCAAAGTTCTGTCTCGGGCAATCGCACGAGCGCTGGCAACAGTGCGCACGACCACTGATCGTGCGACACTGATCGTGCGCAGTTGCTAGGTTTTCTGTCAGGTTTTCCAGGTTCGTTTCGCACGATCATCAGCCGATGAGTGCGCACGACCACTGATCATGCGTCACTGATCGTGCGACACTAATCGTGCGCAGTTGCTAGGTTTTCTGTCAGGTTTTCCAGGTTCGTTTCGCACGATCATCAGCCGATGAGTGCGCACGACCACTGATCGTGCGTCACTGATCGAGCGCTTTGTATATTTTCTTTTGATAGGTGAATTTAGGTGGTTTCGAGTGCGGGAGTTTAGATACTCAAGTGGCAGGCAACTACTCGAGTTCTGGATCTTCTGCCTTGGTCGTTCGACTGTCGTCGAGCTCCGTTTTATTTAGTGGGTTTGTGGGTAGTAACTTTATTTTGGCGGCGAGTGAGGCTAGCTCACACAACGCCAAGGTTTAGGTAGGCACTGAGTGGGTTTCACTCAACGCCTAGTCGTGTTGGTTTATTTCAACACTCTTCCTTTACCCTGTGTTTCATTTCCGAGTGGATTTCCAGTTGTATTTCTGGGTTTTCCTTGTCGGCCGTTTTCTTTATTTTCCTAAAGGCCGAATCGTGGGTCGTGGATAGTAGTGGTGGTTGTAGCTCTTTATGGGGGTGGAGTTGTGTGATATAGCCAAGGCCACCCATGGATTTCTTGCTCCAGGTACGGGCTGAGCATGTCGGGTGGAAGGTCCCTTGTGTTTCCACGTGTTGACCCTCGAGCTTTTGACTTGGACATGGTGGATTGGGGGACTGCGTTTGCCTTCGATCCGGTTCCTCGTTGTTGTTTTTGCTACTATCACTTCCCACATTTTAGGGTGTTAGAAGTTTCTTCTTTGGTAGTTTGCAGCATTCTGGCTCTTGGTAGTCTAGTAGGCCCTACAGGATGTTGTTCCTGGGCTGGGTCGTTGCTGTTTCTTTGCACGTTGTGCATTTCTCATTGTCCTGTTTTGGACAGTTGTGACTCTTTCTACTGCATGTTTCCTGTTATTTTGTCCTTTTGGTTGACTCTTTCATGCAGTTTTACCTTGATTTTTGCTTGCTGAGGTATTCTGTTTTCTCTTGGAATGCCTCAGGTTCTGAGCTGTAGCCAGTCTGGTGGCTAGTTGGAGGTGTTGTTGTTGGTGGACTCCCGGGCTTTGGAGTTTTGTTTACCTTGTTTGTGAGGTTGTTTTCAGTACTTTCTTACAGATATATATATGTGCGGGTGGGTTCGTGTCAGGTTGTTGGCGCCCACTAGTAGTTTTTACCTTGTACTAGATATATACTATTGCTGCTACCATTTATTTTTCTGGAGATAGTCTACTTGCTTTGAGAAGGTTTTATGCTAGGTTGCTAGTTATTTTTAAACTATAATTATTATTATAAATGAAGCTCATGATCAGCATGTTTTGTAAACTTAATCACTATTTTCCAAATCACGTACGAAAACCGTTTTCTTAGATATATTATATAAATTCAGTGTAGTGTCTTGCATAGCATGAGTGGTTCTCTTGGGACCCTTATGCGCTCTTTAGGGTGTAAAACCTAATTAAAGTATTTTTCCGCAGCGTTTAAATATAGTTTTCTTTTGTGGACTAGATGATCCACTGAGCCGAGGGATACGGACTCTAAACATAACTGATTTTCTATTCATTAAGCACATGATTTTCTTGCATAAAGATTGTAGTTGGATTTTCCTGAGCGTCAGCAGTTATCCCCTGCTTGACGTGGCATCATGACGCGTGTTTTCTCTTACTCTGATAATTCTTAATTCGGAGAAAATGCGGGTTGTGACAGTTGGTATCAGAGGGAGGTTGCTTGACAAGTTAGTTGGGCAACCTTCCTTGGATGCTTTTAGTAGTTCAGCACCATGTCATTCACACACCGATATGTCATCAGCACGTCTTGGCAAAAGCACGAACACTACACTCATAGCATAACATGAAGTATACGGGGCATATTATGTAGTATGGGATGCATAATATGTGTTCGTATATGGATCCACCATAGGGGCTACATGTGAGGGTTATGTAGTATGGGATGCATAACCTCACCACATGACTGCGACTAGCACGTTTCTTTTTTCGTTGCATGGAAATGTTATGTAGTATGGGATGCATAACATTTTCATGTGTATGCCGCTCATATCATGCATTAGGGCCTTTTTTTTAGAATGCATAGCACAATCATGCATATCATAACATTGCATAAGCACAACGCGCCGAGCTAAAGATTTGCAGGATGACATATGTACACACATAAGTTTTCAAACTAACATAAGTTCATGCATCCGATCTAGGCACAAGAGTTAGTGAGGTGGTGGTTAACCATCCTAGGATAGGGCATATCATCTAATTATTGTGAAGAAGATAAACTCTCAGAGCAAGTTTAGCAGCTTTAAGTCTATATTTACATATGTATTGTCTGTACTGGTAGTCGGTTCTAGTCGTGGGATTTGGATCCGATTTGCGTTGTAATGATTTTTTTTAGGATGGCTAGGCGTCCTGCGACTCGATCGACTCCCCTGTCTGAGGGTGAATCTTCTGGAGCTCAGAACGATGCGGTGATCGAGGGTCTGCGTCAGAGTAGCGAAGCTATGGGTAGGCAGTTGGAGGAGGTGCAAGCCCAGATTCAGTCTTTGGTGGTAGTTGTGGCAGGGCAGGCTCAGGGTGCGCAAGTTCCTGCAGGGGGGTTAGCTGTTCCTCCTCCTCCTGCACCCTTTATACCTCCAGTGGTGGTGCCAGCAGAGATGGCCTTCATCTCGCAGTTTCAGAGGCTGAGCCCTCCCACTTATGATGGGAAGGCAGATTTCATGGTGATAGACGACTGGCTGATCTCCATGGAGGAGATGTTCTCGTACTCTGGGATTTCAGATGATCAGAGGGTGATGATAGCCGCCTATCAGCTTAAAGGTTTGGCTAAGAGTTGGTGGCTGAGAGAGAAGGAGAGCCTGGTAGCCGGATGCTCTTGGGAAGTGTTCAAGGAGATGCTGTTGAGGAAGTTCTTACCCTCGGTCGAGCGTGACCGCCTCATGAATGATTTCCTCTATCTGAAGCAAAGACAGCTCACGGTGGGTGAGTATGAGATAGAGTTTAGTAAGTTGAGCCGTTTTGCCCCTGGATTGGTTAGCGTGGAGGCTGATCGAGTTAAGCGATTCCTCGGTGGTTTGAGGAGTGAGGTGCAGCAGTTGGCCAGTGCTTATGGGTCAGTGACTTATGCTGGAGTTGTAGCGGCTGCTCTTAAGGTTGAGGCCATTGAGACGGCGAAGAGCAGAGGCCAGCAGTTGAGGAAGGATAAGAGAAAGTTGGTAGAGGAGAAGAAACCCCTGGTACCCGATGCTGTTCCGGGAAAGAGGAGCAGGGTGGTGTGCAGTTTTTGTGGCCGGTCAGGCCATCCTGTCGAGAGGTGTTTCAAGAAGGCGGCAGCTCAGAAGAAGGAGCAGGTTCATGCTATTCAGGGTGCTCCTGGGAGAGATGTCTCCTGTTCAGTTTGCAAGCGATCCGGGCATGATGCAGCCCAGTGTTGGTCCAGGGATAGAGTCTGCTATCAGTGTGGGCAGAAGGGTCACGTTAAGTCGAGGTGTCCTCAGGTCCAGTCAGCTCTTCCTGCAGTTCCATTGCAGGAATTACCTCCACCTCAGCGTGTGGACAAGGGAAAAGGGAAGCTGAACGTGATTTCTTCCGAGGAGGCTCAGACTTTGACCCAGGTGATCTCAGGTTAGTAGTTAGTTATTTTTTTTTTCTTTCTAGCCTGGTAGTTAGTTGCTAGATTGTTTGCGGTACTGTTGTGCTAGTTCCTTAGCTTTGTGCGTTCCTATAGGGAAATTTAAGGTGAAGAACCGCTGGGCGCGTGTCCTGTTTGACTCCGGCGCTACCCACTCATTCGTGGCTAGAGCCTTTGTGGAGCGTCATCGGTTGTCTCTAGATCGTGTTCTGGATTCCTTCCGTGTCAAGTTTCCCTCTGGTGAATCTGTGTTGTCAGATTTGGGTATTTTGGATTGCCCGGTTTTGTTGGGGAATTTTCTTGCGAAGGCGGATCTGAAGATGATTGATCTAGAGGACTTCGATGTCATTTTGGGCATGGACTGGCTCTCTCGGTATGATGCGGTCATTCAGTGCAAAGGGAAGCGCTTGGACTTCATCAGGGACGACGGTCAGCCCGGCAGCGTGTATGCTGATCCGTGTCAGGATTCTCCTGTTCTCTCTGCGGTATGTGTTCAGAGATCGTTTCTTTCTGATTGTTGTGTTTGTTTAGTCTCGGCGGTTGGAACCGTTGTTAGCATGCCACGCTTGGAGGAGATTCCTATTGTTCGTGGTTTCGCCGATGTTTTTCCTGATGACCTTCCTGGTATCCCTCCTGAACGGGATGTGGAGTTTGTTATTGATTTGGAGCCGGGTACGCGTCCTATTGCTAAGGAGCCGTACCGGATGGCCCCTCGTGAGTTAGAGGAGTTGCGAATTCAGTTAGATGAGTTGTTGGCTAAAGGTTTTATCAGGCAGAGTTCGTCGCCTTGGGGTGCTCCTGTTTTGTTCGTAAAGAAGAAAGATGGGTCGATGCGGCTTTGCATCGACTATAGAGAGTTGAACAAGGTCACTATCAAGAACAGGTACCCTCTGCCGAGGATCGATGATTTATTTGACCAGTTGCGTGGTAGCTCGGTGTTCTCCAAGATCGATCTTCGTTCGGGCTATCATCAGCTCAGGATCCGTGAGGCAGATATTCCACGGACTGCGTTTAGGTCGAGGCATGGGCACTTTGAGTTTTTGGTGATGTCGTTTGGTCTGACCAACGCACCATCAGCCTTCATGGATATGATGAACAGGGTGTTCAAGGATTTCCTAGACAAGTTCGTTGTGGTCTTCATTGATGACGTGTTGGTTTATTCTCGCAGTGCTGAGGAGCACGAGCAGCATTTGCGTTTGGTCCTATCAGAGTTGAGGAACCACAAGTTATTCGCCAAGTTGAGCAAGTGCGAATTTTGGTTGCCTCAGGTTTCTTTTCTAGGCCACGTGGTGAACAAGGATGGGATCTCGGTTGACCCAGAAAAGATTGCAGCAGTGACGGATTGGAGTAGGCCGAATACTCCTAAGGAGATCAGAAGTTTCTTAGGGTTGGCTGGCTATTACAGGAGATTCGTGGAGGGTTTCTCTTCTCTAGCCGCACCGTTGCCCAAGCTGACTCAGAAGAATGTGGCTTTTGTTTGGAGCGAGAAGTGCGAAGAAGCTTTTCAGGAGTTAAAGAGGAGATTGTGTACTGCTCCCGTTCTGACCCTTCCTACTGAGGGCATGGATTATGATGTGTATGTAGATGCTTCGCATATAGGTCTGGGATGCGTATTAATGCAGGATGGAAAAGTAATTGCTTATGGGTCAAGGCAGTTGAAAACTCATGAGCGGAATTATCCTACGCATGACCTTGAGTTTGCAGCAGTTATCTATGCGTTGAAGTTGTGGAGGCACTTACTTTATGGGGCTCAGTGCAAGATTTTTACTGACCATAAGAGCCTGAAGTACGTGTTCACGCAGAAAGAGTTGAATCTGCGTCAGCGGCGGTGGCTTGAGTATGTGGCGGATTATGATGTAGAAATCCAGTATTATCCGGGCAAGGCCAATGTGGTGGCCGACGCCCTGAGCCGAAAGACGGGAAAGATCTTTAACCTCTCCGCCGATCGATTAGTTGAGGAGTTCCTCCTTATGGATATTTCAGTGGGATGCTGTAGTTTGCAGAATAGCTTATCAGTGGAAGAGCCGTCCTGGATTTCTTTGACTAGACTGCATCAGAAGGACGATCCGGCTCTGTTGCACCTTTTTACCAGGACAGAGAAGGGAGAGTTGCCAGATTTTTCTATTGATGATGCGGGTACTTTGAAGTACCGCGGCAGGTTTTGCGTTCCTGCTGTTGGGGACATTAGGAGTATGATTTGCAGTGAGGCTCATGGTTCCAGCGTTGCCTACCATCCAGGATCTACGAAGATGTACCGTGACTTAAAGCAAATTGCTTGGTGGTATGGTATGAAAGGAGATATAGCCCGATATGTTGCTGAGTGTCACACTTGCAAGCGTGTGAAGGCCGATCATGGAAGGCCTGGTGGTAAGTTGACTCCGCTAGAGATCCCGACTTGGAAGTGGGAGAGTATATCTATGGACTTCATTACGGGTTTGCCAAAATCCCCGAGAGGATTTGATTCTGTTTGGGTTATAGTGGATAGATTGACGAAGTGTGCTCACTTCGTGCCTTATAAGATTGATTACCCGATGAAGAAGATAGCGGAGTTGTACTTGAATGAAGTCATCCGACTCCACGGTGTGCCGGTTAGCATCATTTCTGATCGAGACTCCCGGTTTACTTCTCGTTTTTGGCAGAGTCTGCAGGAGGGTTTGGGTACGGATCTGAGGTATTCTACTGCGTACCACCCTCAGACCAATGGGCAGACGGAGCGGGTCAATCAGATTGTTGAGGATATGATCCGGTGCTATATTTTAGACCACGGTGGAGCGTGGGATGAGCGTCTGCGACTCATGGAATTTGCTTACAATAACAGTTATCAGGAAAGCTTGCAGATGGCTCCGTTCGAAGCTTTGTATGGGAGGCGCTGTAGGACTCCGTTGTTTTGGGCTGAGGTTGGTGAGAAGCCTTTGTTGGGTCCTGATGCTCTGGAAGAGATGGAAGTCGTCGTGAAGCTTATTCGGGAGAAGCTTCGTTTAGCCCAGGAGAGGTATGAAAAGAACGCCAATCGGCATAGGTCTGCTTTGGAGTTTTTAGTAGGGGATCATGTATACCTCAAGGTTTCTCCAATGGTTGGTGTGAAGAGATTTGGTAAAAATCGGAAATTGGACCCAAGGTATGTGGGCCCGTTTGAGGTCTTGGAGCGGATTGGTGTGTCTGCATATAGATTGGATTTGCCAGCGAACTTCCCTGGTGTTCATAATGTTTTTCATGTTAGCCAATTGCGGAAGTGTGTGCGCAGCAGTGGGCAACTCTTGGATGTTGTGCCCCAGTTAGAGCCCAACCTCTCTTTCGTTGAGGTGCCAGTTCGTATTTTGGATACTCAGGAGCGTGTGCTGCGAAAGAAGTCCATACCGATGGTGAAAATTCTATGGAAAAATCAGGATTTGGAGAGCGCGAGTTGGGAGCTAGAGTCGGCCATGAAGAGGGCGTACCCTCACCTGTTTCTATGATTTGATCGGTATGTTTCCCTTTGTAACTTCTGTTTGTTACTTTTCCTTCTTTTGTAGGAGGGTTGTGCGTAAAGTTTCGGGACGAAACTTTCTTTTAGGGGGAGTGACTGTAACGCCCCGTCTTTTCAGCGATTATTTTATTCTCGTTTGGCGTTACGATGACGCGTTTCCGTGGCTTGTGCCATGTGTGGAGTACGGTTTAGCTCCTTAGAACTGAGTGCCCTGTTTGGTAGCCTGTTGGCAAGATCTCCCTAGCAAACCGAGTCGTTTTGGTGACCCGGTGTGGCCTCTCGGGGGGATGTTTGTGTTTGGCTTTGTTTGGGTGTAACTCGAGTTCTGTTTGTCGAAAGTTAATTTCGACTTCGCCATTGTGTTCGTAGCGTGGGTATTTAGCTACGGTGCGAATTTCGTCGAATTCCGAGGTAGTTCGGTTTTCGCGTCGATTTGGTGCTTTATGTAATTTTGTAATTAATAATATAATTATATAATTATATATATATATATTTATGGAATGAGAGGGATCGATCATCTTCATCTTCCCAGATTAATAACCGCCGGCCCCTTGTACGAGAGAAACGGAGTAACCGCCTACCTTGCCTTCGGACGCCGATTCCCGGAGCGTTTGTGGACGGAATTCGATTCCGAGAGTGGATTCGGATTGCTCTCGTCGAGACCTTCATTCCTGCTGTAAGAAATTCGATTTTCGTGGAGTTTTGGAAGGATTGGAATTTTCGGTTTTAGAAGTTTTCCGCCATTAATGGCCGAGTCTTTGTTCTAGGTGTTGCGGCCGTTTTGATCCGTGCGAAGAGGAGGAAAGCAGTCCAAGGCTTCGTTGTGAATTGAGGCAAGTGGTATTCTTGCCCTTGTCAAGTGTTTTCTTTGATTTTATTTGCTGAAATTGAATTCCCGGTTAGCCCAGGTTAGAGGCCTTGTTGTTCTCATTTTCTTGCTAACTATAGGGCTTAGTTCTTCCTACTGAAACCCCCCCTATGTTGTGGTGTTTGGAATCCAAATTGTCGGCGTGAAGCCGTTGTTTCCCTTGCTCTGATTGTTGCTCTGGTTCGGGCGTAGCCGAGAGGGAGAGTTAGGAGGGGGGGGGGGTGTGGTTGCCAATTTTCGTTAAGGTATTATTCGAATGGTTAGGCATAGTTTGAATGGTATTAGCGTGCGACGTTGATAGTTATCTACTGCTACTGCAGTGGCGTGAGTCGTGTGCGCGTTCCGGTGTCGTCGGGAAATTCCTAACGGTACAGGTTGACCGCGCACGGTCATCAACCTTTAGGGCGCACGACCACTGGTCGTGTGCCTCTGTTCGTGCGCGTATAAATTTCAGTTTCCAAAGTTCTGTCTCGGGCAATCGCACGAGCGCTGGCAACAGTGCGCACGACCACTGATCGTGCGACACTGATCGTGCGCAGTTGCTAGGTTTTCTGTCAGGTTTTCCAGGTTCGTTTCGCACGATCATCAGCCGATGAGTGCGCACGACCACTGATCATGCGTCACTGATCGTGCGACACTGATCGTGCGCAGTTGCTAGGTTTTCTGTCAGGTTTTCTAGGTTCGTTTCGCACGATCATCAGCCGATGAGTGCGCACGACCACTGATCGTGCGTCACTGATCGTGCGCTTTGTATATTTTCTTTTGATAGGCGAATTTAGGTGGTTTCGAGTGCGGGAGTTTAGATACTCAAGTGGCAGGCAACTACTCGAGTTCTGGATCTTCTGCCTTGGTCGTTCGACTGTCGTCGAGCTCCGTTTTCTTTAGTGGGTTTGTGGGTAGTAACTTTATTTTGGCGGCGAGTGAGGCTAGCTCACTCAACGCCAAGGTTTAGGTAGGCACTGAGTGGGTTTCACTCAACGCCTAGTCGTGTTGGTTTATTTCAACACTCTTCCTTTACCTTGTGTTTCATTTCCGAGTGGATTTCCAGTTGTATTTCTGGGTTTTCCTTGTCGGCCGTTTTCTTTATTTTCCTAAAGGCCGAATCGTGGGTCGTGGATAGTAGTGGTGGTTGTAGCTCTTTATGGGGGTGGAGTTGTGTGATATAGCCAATGCCACCCATGGATTTCTTGCTCCAGGTACGGGCTGGGCATGTCGGGTGGAAGGTCCCTTGTGTTTCCACGTGTTGACCCTCGAGCTTTTGACTTTGACATGGTGGATTGGGGGACTGCGTTTGCCTTCGATCCGGTTCCTCGTTGTTGTTTTTGCTACTATCACTTCCCACAATTTAGGGTGTTAGAAGTTTCTTCTTTGGTAGTTTGCAGCATTCTGGCTCTTGGTAGTCTAATAGGCCCTGCAGGATGTTGTTCCTGGGCTGGGTCGTTGCTGTTTCTTTGCACGTTGTGCATTTCTCGTTGTCCTGTTTTGGATAGTTGTGACTCTTTCTACTGCATGTTTCTTGTTATTTTGTCCTTTTGGTTGACTCTTTCATGCAGTTTTACCTTGATTTTTGCTTGCTGAGGTATTCTGTTTTCTCTTGGAATGCCTCAGGTTCTGAGCTGTAGCCAGTCTGGTGGCTAGTTGGAGGTGTTGTTGTTGGTGGACTCCCGGGCTTTGGAGTTTTGTTTACCTTGTTTGTGAGGTTGTTTTCAGTACTTTCTTACAGATATATATATGTGTTGGTGGGTTCGTGTCAGGTTGTTGGCGCCCACTAGTAGTTTTTACCTTGTACTAAATATATACTATTGCTGCTACCATTTATTTTTCTGGAGATAGTCTACTTGCTTTGAGAAGGTTTTATGCTAGGTTGCTAGTTATTTTTAAACTATAATTATTATTATAAATGAAGCTCATGATCAGCATGTTTTGTAAACTTAATCACTATTTTCCAAATCACGTACGAAAACCGTTTTCTTAGATATATTATATAAATTCAGTGTAGTGTCTTGCATAGCATGAGTGGTTCTCTTGGGACCCTTATGCGCTCTTTAGGGTGTAAAACCTAATTAAAGTATTTTTTCCGCAGCGTTTAAATATAGTTTTCTTTCGTGGACTAGATGATCCACTGAGCCGAGGGATACGGACTCTAAACATAACTGATTTTCTATTCATTAAGCACATGATTTTCTTGCATAAAGATTGTAGTTGGATTTGCCTGAGCGTCAGCAGTTATCCCCTGCTTGACGTGGCATCATGACGCGTGTTTTCTCTTACTCTGATAATTCTTAATTCGGAGAAAATGCGGGTTGTGACAATTAGTCTGCGGGTGGTAAGCAGTAGAATATCTCAAATCCATACCCAAGCCCTCTTGTAGGCTCTTCTAGAAGCGAGATGTAAACCGGGAGTCTCGGTCTGAAATAATGTTGACTGGCACACCATGCAACCGGATGACCTCATTCAAATATAGCTAAGCTATCTTCCTCATCGGATAGTCGATCTTAAACGGTGTGAAGTGAGCACACTTCGTCAATCTGTCCACGATCACCCAAATTGAATCATGCCCCCTAGGAGATCTTGGTAAGCCTGTAATGAAATCAATCGAGATGCTTTACAACTTCCAAGTCAGAATCTCCAAGGGAGTCAGCTTGCCACCAGGCCTTCCCTGATTGGCTTTCACACACTTGCAAGTGTGGCACTCAAAAAAAAATCTGGCTATGTCTCCCTTCATCCCATACCACCAGGCATTCTGCTTTAAATCACGATACATCTTAGTAGATCCTAGATGGTAGGCAACACTAGATCCATGGGCTTCCCTGCACACCATCACCCGGATATCTCCAACGGCGGGGAGGCAAAACCTGCCACGGTACCGCAAGGTACCTACATCATCAATAGAAAAATCTGGCAATTCACCTTTCTGAGCTCGAAGATACAAATATAGAAGATCGGGATCGTCCTTCTGATGCTGTCTCGTAAGCACAATCCATGAAGGTTCTGCCACTGCCAAACTACTCTGCAAATCGTCGCTTCCCACAGAAATGCCCATCAAAAGAAACTCCTCTACTAAAATCTCGGTGGAGAGACCAAAAATATTCCCTGACTTCCGACTTAGGGCGTCAGCCACCACATTGGCCTTGCCTAGATGATACTGGATCTCAACGTCATAGTCGGCCACATACTCCAACCATCGCCGCTGGCGCAGATTCAATTCCTTCTGGGTGAAGATGTACTTTAAGCTCTTGTGATCAGTAAAAATCTTGCACTGCGCACCATAAAGTAGATATCTCCACAACTTCAGCGCATAAATCACAGCTGCAAACTCCAGGTCATGCGTTGGGTAGTTCCTTTCATGAGTCTTCAGTTGTCTCGACCCGTACGCAATCACTTTCCTGACTTGTATCAACACGCAACCAAGACCAACATGTGACACATCCACATAAACATCATAATCCACACCCTCAGTAGGTAGGGTCAAACAGGGGCACTGCACAATCTGTCCTTGAGCTCCAGGAAGGCTTCCTCTCACTTCTCGCTCAAGACAAAAGTTTTATTCTTCTGGGTCAATCTGGTCAAAGGTGCAGTCATGGTGGAAAAACCCTCCACGAATCTCCTGTAATAGCCAGCTAATCCCAGAAAGCTCCTAATCACCTTGGGTGTGCCCGGCCTACTCCAATCCATCACAGTAGCGATCTTTTCTAGGTCAACTAAAATCCCACTCTTATTCACCACGTGGCCCAGAAATGCAACCTGAGGCAACCAAAACTCGCGCTTGCTCAGCTTGGCGAAAAGCTTGTGGTCCCTCAAGGCAGATAAAACCAAAAGCAGATTTTGGTCGTGCTCCTCAGCATTCCGGGAATAAATCAGGACGTCGTCGATAAACACGACAATAAACTTATCCAGAAAGTCCTTGAACATGCGGTTCATAAAATCCATAAAAGCTGAGGGCCCATTTGTCAAACCAAATGACATAACCAAACACTCAAAATTCCCATGCCTAGATCGAAAAGCTGTCTGCGGAATGTGGGACTCACGGATCCTGAGCTGATGGTAGCCAGATCAAAAATCAATCTTGGAGAATACTGTGCTACCGCGCAACTGATCAAACAAATCATCAATCTTAGGCAGAGGGTACCTATTCTTGATAGTAACTTTATTTAGCTCTCTATAGTCGATGCAAAGCCACATCGACCCAGCTTTCTTCTTTACAAACAAAACAGGCGCACCCCAGGGTGACGAATTCGGCCTGATAAAACCCTTTGCCAACATCTCATCCAGCTGGATACGCAACTCCTCCAACTCTCTCGGGGCCATCCGGTACGTCGCCTTCGCAATAGGACGCGTACCTGGATCCAAATCTATAACAAAGTCGACATCTCTATCTGGTGGAAGACCGTGAAGATCGTCAGGAAACACATCAGAGAAGTCACACACCGCAGGAATCTCCTACAAACGCGGCACACTAGCAAATGTCCCTACTAGAGAGACCAAATAGGCAAAGCAGCCAGAATCAAGCAACTTCTGAACACATACCGCAGAAATGACTGGAGACTCCTAGCGCGAATAAGCATAAACACTCCCAGGTTGACCGTCGTCCTTAACGAAGTTCAAACGCTTACCCTTGCACTGGATAACTGCATTATAAGTGGACAACCAGTCTATGCCTAAGATAAAATCGAAGTCTTCCAGGTCGATCACCTTCAAATCTGCCTTCGCTAGAAAATTCCCCAACAAAATCGGACAATACCGAATGCCCTGATCTGAAACCACAGAATCACCGGAAGGAAACTTGATGCAAAAGACATCACTAACTTGCTCTAGACCCAAACGATAGCGCTACACAAAGGCTCTAGACACAAAGGAGTGGGTAGAGCCAGAGTCAAAGAGAACACGCGCCCAGCAGTTCCTCACCTTAAATCTTCATATAAGATAACATACGCAACTAAGGAAAACAATGTTAAAGCTATACTAGAAACAAAACATTCAGGCTAGGGAGAAATCTAACCTGAAATGACCTGAGTCGAAGTCTGCGCTTCCTCTGAAGAAATTGTATTCAGCTTCCCCTTGCCTTTATCCACACGCTGAGGCAGTGGCAATGCCTGGAGTGGCACTGGCTGGAACACCAGCTGGAGCTGTGGGCACTGAGCCTTGATGTGCCCTTCTTTACCGTAAAGAAAACAACTTCTCGGTATACTCTTATCCTTCCCCAGAAATGGTCAACATCATGCCCTGGTCGCTTACACGCAAAACAGAATAAATCTTTGCTGGGAGCGCCTTGAATCGCATGCACATGCACCTTCTTCTGAGTTGCCAACCTCTTGAAACATTTCTCCACGGGATGGCCGGGCCGGCCACAAAAGCTACAAATCTCCTTGCTCTTCTTTATTGAATACGCACTGAGTACTTGGGGGCTCTTTCCTTCAACAGCTTTCCTTTTATCTTTTAGAACCTGTTGTACTCTTTGTTTAGAATTATCAATGGCCTCCACCTTCAAAGCAGCTTCTGCCACACCAACATAACTCACTGCTCCATGAGCAGCGGCTAACTACTGAACATCACTTCTCAGGCCGCCAAGAAATCGCTTAACACTATCCGCTTTGGAACTCACCAAGCTGGGAGCAAACCGGCTAAGTTTGCTGAAATCTATTTCGTGCTCCGCAACCGTAAGTTGCCTCTGCCTCAAATGTAGGAAATCATTCATCAGACGGTCGCGCTCGATCGAAGGCAGAAACTTCCTTAGCAATAGTTCCTTGAAGGTCTCCCAAGAGCATCCCTCTTTCAAGCTCTCCTTCTCTCTCAGCCACCAACTCTTCGCCAATACCTTAAGCTGATAGGCGGCAATCATCACCCTCTGATCGGGGGTAACTCCGGAATAGGAGAACATCTCCTAGATCGTTATAAGCCAATCATCCAAAACCATAAAGTCTGCCTTACCATCATAAGTTGGTGGTCTAAGTCGCTGGAAGTGTGACATGAATGTCATCTCCGGGGGCAGCACAACAGGAGGTACCATGGGAGCAGAAGGAATAGGAACAGCTATGCCTACAGTAGGGTCCGGCACTCTCGGAGGCTGTCCTGCCACAACTGCTAATAGATACTGGATCTGAGTCTGCATACACATCACTTGCCTAGATAAGGCTTCATTACTCTGCCGCAGACTTTCAATCAACGCCTCGCTTTGCGCTATGAAAGACTCGCCCTCAGATTTGGGAGTCGATCTCGTCGAAATACGCCTCGCCATCCTATAATCGTATAGGGAAGACTTAGAACCTACCATAACTGCTAGAACAAAACTACCCTGTACAGACAATCATACTTAAATATGAACTTTAACTGCTAAACTTGCTCTGGGATTTTTTTTTACAATAATGATGTTGTGCTTAACCTAGGATGGTTCATCTCCACCATACTAACTCATGTGCTTAGACCATGAATGCATGAATTTGTATTTATTTTGACTCAAAACCATATGTGTACATATGTCATCATGCAAATCTTTAGCTTGGCACGTTGCGCTTATGCAATGTTATGTTATGCATGTTGTGTTATGCATTCTAAAAAAAGGTTTTAATGCATGCCATGAGCGATCGTACGCATAGCAATATTATGCATCCCATACTACATAACATTGCATGCAACAAAAAAAAGGAAAATGTGCTAATGGGCATTTATGTGGTGAGGTTATGCATATCATACTACATAACCCTCACATGTTGCCGCCTATGGTGGACCCATATACAAACACATATTATGCATCTCATACTACATAATATGCCCCGTATACTTCTATTCATGCCTATGAGTGTAGTTTTCTTGCTTCAGCAAAGACGTATTGATGACACATCGGTGAGTGTATGATATGAAGCTAAACCACTAATACTAACAAGGGAAAGGTTGACCGACCAATTGTCAAGCAACCTCCCTCTGATACCAACTATCACAACCCACATTTTCTCAACGATTAAATCGTATCAGAGCATGAGAAAATAAGCGCCGTGATGCCACGTCGTGTAGGGGATTACTGCATACGCTCAGGCAAAACTCCAGACTTTAGATTTTAAGGAAAATTCATAGTTTAATATGAAAGAAAACCAGTTATATCTTAATGGTCGTATCCCTCGGCACAATAGATCAGCTAGTCCAAAATATATATTTATACACAGCAGAAAATACTTTGGTTAAATTGCTTTGACATCCTAAATGAGCATAAGTGTTCCCGAGGGACGACTCAAGATATGCACGATTCTAAGGTTAATATAGTATATATATAAAAATATAGTCTTTATGTTTTTAGGAAAAGTAGTGCCTTAGTTTTATAAATATGGCGTGCATGAGATACATATAGTAATGCTTTAGGGTTTAAAATACCTAACATGCACCCTAGCATAAATCCTTCCTAGAAAGCAAGTGAACAACCTCAAATAGGCAAAAGTAGCAGTTTTAGTTCATACCCACCATCATAAGTAAGCCACCAGTGGGAGTCAACAACCTTACATGAACCCACTGGTGAGTATGTATGTCTATACAGAAAGGAAGGAAAACTACCTCACAAGATGAGGAACAACAACCTCAGCTACCTAGGAGGCCACAAGCAAGCTCCACAAGAGTACTAGCCATCTAACTGGCAACAACCTGAACCTGAGGCATTCAAAGAAAGAACACCTCAACAAATAAAAAAAAGAAACAAAGGAAGTGGAGCGTTAGATTCATAAGCAATAAAAGAAGGGGGTTTACCAACCCTGCAACAAAATACTATCAGTAGAAGAAAAGGCATGACAGTAAGAAAAAATACTGTCCAAAGAGCAGTAAAAGTACACCAAGTGAACATAAAGAGCAACATACTCTGCTAAGCACCTGCAGCAGCACCAAGGCAAACATATGCCAAAAGAAATAGTCACTAGAAAGGAAAGGAACTAACAGTCTTAATCTTTGTGAATTATTTGTCGTGGTAAAAACCTTTGGTCAGAGTGGGCAGCATAGCCCTCACCAACAACCAGACCCAAAAACACTCTAGGGTTAAAACAACCGGTGGCAGCTACAGGGTCCACACACCCAACCATATCAGCCCAACATGGCCTAGGTGGTGGTTGCCACAGCTCAGCACACACAATTCACCCCTTATAGATTCCACAAAACAACACCATCTGCCATAATCTACGAGTCGGCATTCAAAAACTAGCCGAACACAAAATACCCCACCCTCCTAAGGGAAAAAGCCATACTAACAATCCTAAGAAAACTCACCAAACCCAAGGCAAAAGCGTCGAGTCCACTCGACACGGCATTGAGTGAGCTCCACTCACTCAACGCCAAACCTTACATGGCGTTGAGTGATCTTCACTCACTCAGTCCCGAACACTAGCTAGGAACGGCGTCGAGTTCACTCGACGCGGAGTTGAGTGAGCTCCACTCACTTAATGCCAAAATACTTAGTCGCAAAACCTCCGCTGGTTGACGGCGTTGAGTGAGCTCAACTCACTAAACGCTGTCAATGCTTTTCTACTTAGCTGCAGAAACTATCCTCGGCGTTGAGTGAGTTCACCACAATCAATGCCAAACCTAACAGCAAAGGCGTTGAGTGAGGTCCACTCACTCATCGCTTTTGACTTAGAGTAAAAATAGGCTTTGGCATTGAGTGAGTCCACCACACTCAATGCAAAAACAGTCACGGCGTTGAGTGAGGTCGACTCACTAAACGCCAAATGACTTAACCACAAAAACAGGCTTTCGCGTTGAGTGAGTCCACCACACTCAACACCAAAATAGCCACGGCGTTGAGTGAGGCCGACTCACTCAATGCCAAATGACTTAGCCGCTGGGAAAAGCTGCGGCGTTGAGTGAGTCCACCTCACTAACGCCAAACAGCCACGGCGTTGAGTGAGGTCCACTCACTCAACGCCAAAACACTTAGCCGTAAAAACGACCATGGCGTTGAGTGAGGGCACCACACTAAACGCCAGAAGCCTAACAGTCTAGGCATTGAGTGAGGTACACTCACTCAACGCTTTTGACTTAGCCTAAAAACCACTCGACGCCAGCAACCCGAGAGCTCTATCTGGCCAAAAAAAAAAGTCTCTTAACCCTTCCACCCAGCTACAGCAGCTATCAGACTGTGACTATAAACCCTACCTCCAGCTACTGGCCTGGACTTAACTCTACCTCCAGCTATTGACCTGGACAACCAACAGCAACAAGTAGAGAGAAAACTTAAATCTAGACAAGGTTAAAATCAAGCCTGAAGCAGTCCTAGCTTCTAAGAGAAGAACAACTAAGCTACAGCTATACCAAGGAAATAAAACAACACACAAAAAAAAGGAAACAAGCTTGGCAAGGTAAACGGGATCCACTTGCCTCTACCTCCAGGAAACAGTAGTTAACTCCCAAGCTTGGCACCGGCGGTAAGATCGGTTACCTAAAAGAAATTCTGAAGCTTTTAGAGCGAAGAAGAGAAAACCTAAAAACCCTAGCTCCTAAAGACAACCCTAGAACAAGGGATACTTACCTAGGGAGGAAGATCTGGAGGAGAGCAAACTGAATCTGCTATCACACGAGAAAACCGAGCTGAAATCCTCCAGCAATCGTCGGCCAAAGCTCCAGGGCCTCCGCCTCCCGCTCTTTCCGCAATAAGCTAGCTTACTTTTTTTTGGGAAGATGAAACCAACTAACTATTTTATAATATCTCCAGCCACTAAGCTAATATAATAATAACATAATGGAGAAACTCGACCACCAAGCTGATAGAATATTACTAAAGCTTGGAAAACTCCCCACTCAGCTAGATAGTTAAATAAACTAATCATAAAGCTTGGCAAGCTCGGCCACTAGCAGCAAAGGAAAGTCTATTAAATATAATATATATATATATATATCATAACAATATTATATAAACATATATATATACTTATATATCTATAACAGCATATACTTACCATTTCAGCATAAGTACCTATATAAATTTAGTTATCCGCACCCAAGCCAAAATCCAAACATATATATATATATATACATAATTAGCTAAACAACTTAGTCTAAAAAAAGTAGGGCATTCGCCCTACCAAGCTCGGCCACACAAGGCCAGCACAACAAAAGCAACTACTACTAGCTAACAAGCAAACGTCGAAACGACGCAAAAACAAAAGATCTCGGAATTCGACGAAACTCGCACCGTAGCTAAACACCCATGCTACGAAAACAACGGCGAAGTCGAGAACAACATCCGACGATCAAAACTTATGCTAACACCTCCCGAAGCCAAAGCACAAGCATTCCCTGATAGGCTCAGCCGAGTCACCAAAACAGACTCCGGCTAGCGGAGAATTTTGCAAACAGGCTACAAATAGGCCACTCAAGGAACCTAAAGAGCTAAGACCACACTCTAACAACAGTAAAGGCCGACAACGCGTCACCGTAACACCGAACAACGATCAAACAAAACGCAGAAAAATCAGGGGCATTACACAAACTCCTATTCGACCCCGGACAGTGGCATTGGAATTGTATGGTCAATACAAAGTCAACAGAATTCTTCCCGGACAGTTTCGATGACGGGTGGTCAATCCATGGTAAAATCAAGCTCAGTCGTGCACCAAAAAGCATGCGCACACCAATTGTGATCCCAACTTTGACCCGAACCCCAATGACTTGGACCTATTTTGATTTTGATAAGAAAGGGGAACCCACCCTAGGGTTGACTTTGGACAAATCCCCCTAAAAGCTCATTTTTTTAAATTTCTCCAAAGAGGAGTGCACCTCCTCTTCATGAGTTGCTTGGACTTCACCCTTACCATCTCTTAGACCTCTAACACCAGAAAGAAAGACTTGAAAATGGGCCTTAACAAAGGCCCATCAACCCCTTTCCTTTCTTCTTCTCAAGGTCCACCAAGCCTAAAGCCCAAGCCCATCCTTCCCCTCCCCTTGATAACTGGCACCCAATAATCTAGGGTGCCCTGATAGGGGCCAGCTGTCCAGTACAGCTGGAGGAGGAGAAGCCATATCCTCCTTCTCTCGCATTAATCCCACACTAGGGAGAGAAGGGGTGGCCACCCTCCCCCAACCTATTTAAGGACCCTCACCCCCTTAGCTCTTCCACACCAGCTCAGGCGATCCCAAAGCCCCCCTTGCCGTTAACCTGGGTCTCTAGAACATCCAGATCCAAAACCCGCCACCTCCTTACTCCACCACCGTTAATGGCGACTCAGTCGGGACCTTCCCGAGCTCCTCCAGCCCAGGTGGAAAACTTTCCCCTCCTCCTTCCCTACTTCCCCAACGTGTTGCATGGGCCTCCCGGCAGTCGAAGCGCCTACGGCACCACCCGAGCCTTGCTCCAGGTCGGGTGGTGGCACTGAGAGGGTGTCCAACCACCGGGGAGGTTTATCCATTGCGGCGGATGATAATGGTGTCGCTAGAATTTGCCTCTCTGGCAGCACCCAACAGAGGAATAACATGTTCTATTATTATTACTATGGCAGCGGTCGTCGTCACCACGCCGCCGGACCACAGTCAGAGAGATGCCCTGTAAGACCCCCCTCCCGGAACACAAAACACGGCACAAGGGGAGTCTTATGCCCAGAACAGCCACCTTGCAGTAGCGCTAGCACTCGGGCTAACCTGTACCACAAGACGCCTATTCTGCCGGCTCTAATAAATATAAACCAATGCCAACCCAACCAAGAATATAAAACAGAAGTCAATCCACACATAAGTAATAATAGTCCAAAAGTACAACAAATAAAGAAGCTACAATAAGCTTATAAAATATTAGAGTACGAGTAAAACTTGCCCAAAAGGGGCTACATCATGAGTATCTCAAACTCACATCGGTCACTGACGGTAGAAAGGGCACCGTCCCTTCAGGCCCTATCGTCCTGGCCTGGCTGTCCTTCTATAAAACCTGTTATTGCTCTGTCTGTGGGGTTTCCTCCTAAAAAAGAAGACGTATAAACCATTAGTCATAAAGACTAAGTGGCTTTCACATCCGATCCTCCGGCAACTCCTCAGCACTGGGCGGAGAAAGGAATAAGGGTACAATATATTTATATACGCAGTAGTACAAACAGGTGGTATAGGGTGAGCAATATCAAGTATATCAGCTGTATAATGAACGAGTAAACATTCTACTCTAGCAGTTCTACCATCTACAGCAGTATATGAAAAATGTAAAGCTACGACAAAAAGTAACTCAACTAATATGAATGCTCATACAGATATAAAAGTTAAGGATCGGCTCAATAGTAAAGTAACTCATCGTATAAGAGTACCCATACAAACTTATACAATGAGGATCTTATGTATGTAATGTATGTAATGATATTAATGCAATGCAATGACTCACCCATGATCGTGCACATGCAACTGCTATGTCGACACAAACATGTAGTTCCAACTTTTCGAGGAGGTAGCTAACCTCTCAGGAATCATCCGTTGTGGGCAGACGGTGATAGTAAAGCAGGCTTCTCCACTACTAGGCGGGTATCCACACTACCAAACCTAGGCCTCTATACGCCTCAATGCTAAGAACACAATAGTGGAGCTCACATGCGTACAATGGCTCAGCAGGACTCTCGGGTAGATGTGCACCGAGAACTAAGCCTTGAACTGGCCTATGCTGTGACCCGGAAGGAGCCTCGAAAAAAGCACGAGGACCAAGCCCAACCATCCACTTGGCACGGAAGGAGCCTCAGGAATGAACACCGAGGACCAAGCCCAACCGTCAAAATTCTATCTGTCAACTCCCGTCGGTGTGACGACTAGCGATACCGTAGACTTGCCACACTATCCTTAACCCAGGATTACGACACCGCTTGTCGACTCACACCGCATGTAATTTCACATCATCGTGGTATGGAAGGAGCCTCGGGAATGAACACCGAGGACCAAGCCCAACCATCCACTTATGTCTCTTCTCAACATTACTAAACCAGTGCTGTCAAACCCCACACTTACACCTTTCCACAATCTAGTGCCACATGCACTTAAGGGTTCATCGTCAACATAAGGGTACCTCACATATTCATCAACCATACAACCATTTGTTCATAATAGTCGTTACCAATTATGTATAGTATCTTCAAGACAAACTCATCGTTATTCAACGCATTACCCTTATCAAGTAGGTCCTTATTGATTCACATATTTAAACCATTCCTACCATCCCAACTCGTCTATCCATTCGTTCTCCAACCTTCGCTAAATCACGTTGGTCAAGTACATTTTCCCACATCAATGTTCATTAAGGGTATATCCAATTAATGTCATAAACATGTTTTCTCGCAAATGATTATAGACTTTATTCAACAAACATTAGTATTAATGTATTATTTTCTCTCCACCAACCCATGGCCGATACAAAACAAACACAAGATCTACATGTGCAGGAATGATTACTGTACAGCAACTTCAAATGGGTACTCCCAAAGCTATAGGAATTCAGTGAAGACGTTTAACCCTTCGTTGGAAAGGTATCTCCAAGGGCTGCGACTTTTGTGTTTAGTCGAAATCCCTGATCTGGTCGTATCGTGTCCGAAAACGGCCTCGAATGCTGCTGCATGCAGAAAATAGATTTCTGCACGCATCTTAAAGCAAGATGAACGACATCAGTTCATCTTCTTCATCAAGCCATATATTCAAACCATGTCCAGAACTTCCTCCACCCTTATTCACCCTCATGAGACCATTTCCTCTTCACGTACCAAATCCACCATCTACTCAAGGAGAGGGGAAAGGTTGAAGACATCAATATCCTTAGGGAACAAGCCCTAGAATGGTCTTTCCTAAGAAATCTTCATCTAGCAAGTCAAAACTCTCTTGAGTCGACATCTCTCCTATAAATAACTACAGATCTTGCACCAAGGGAGAGGGTAGGAAGCTCACCTCATTTCCGGGGTTTCCACCATTTCCAGCCATGGATCTTATCATCCTTATTGGCGGCATATTCTTCTCGTCGGTCGGTGTTAGTTCTTCACGAAAAAAAGATCAGCTCCAGCACCTTCTTCCTCTCCAACAGTATTCTACGGCAATGGCTTGGAAGGGAAGAGTAGAAACGGCTAGGGTTTTCTCCCCTTTTCATGTGGGAAGTGGATAACTGCATAGCCACGTGTCGACCTCTCATTAGACCGCCAATCACTCAGTAAATGAGTCCCTTCAAAACGACGCGGCCAGAAAAATACGTCAAAACACAAAATTGAATGACACAGGTAGGGACACGCCCGTGTCACTACCTGTGTCCTGCTCGGGAGAATGTTGTCGACGATCGTCGAGCTCCGCTCGACGAATCGTCGAACTACTGTGGACACACATGGGTAGGGACACGTCCGTGTCTCTACCCGTGTACTACTCGGAAGGAACACGGTCGACGATCGTTAGTCGAGCTCCGCTCGAAGAATACACACATACACGGGTAGGGACACGCCCGTGTCACTACCCGTGTCCTGCTTGGGAAACACGGTCGACGATGTTAGTCGATCTTTGCTCGAAGAATACACACACACGGGTGGAACACGCCTGTGTCTCTACCCGTGTCCTGCTCGAGAAACACAATAAATAATCTGCATTATTGCCAGAGAGCCACACGTGTATGGACACGCCCGTGTCAAACACACACGGGTAGGGACATGTCCGTTTCACTACACGTGTCCTTCTCTAGAAACTTCACAAAGAAGACACAAAGACACTAGAGTACCACACGGGTATCGACACGCCCGTGTCACTACCCGTGTCCTACTCTGGACCAACTTCTCCTCCCTTACACAAGTGTAAGCCTAGCTACCAGCACTCCCTGAGCCCAAGTCAACTCTCCTGACCTAAAAGTGCGCACGAGGAGCCTAACGCTAAATGGGACGTTACATGCCCTACCCCCGGTGCACCGGCTGGGGGTGATGTTGTGGCCTGGAGGCCACCAGAGAGTTGGGGTGGCGTGGCATCACCGAAAACAGAGCAAGCCGCACCACCCGCTCTCGGGATGATTAATTTCGGTGGTGGCCGGCAATGCTGAGCCACTAGACCATCGCTCTGTGGCTCATCGACCCCCGGCAAATTGATTAGGGGTGGTGTCATGGCTTGACAGCCACCGGTCGATGGCGGCAAAAGCCCGTGAACTTCTACCACAGGGATTTGATCACCATCATCAGATCTCCACCAGGAGATCCGACGGCTGCATTTTTCATAAATCCTACACCTGCCTCAGCGCTAATACCCCCCCACATCGGATCTATGGACGATCCTTTGTGGAGGCAGATCGACTATTAACCTATCTGGCTCGATGTCAGTCGAGGGTTTGGGCCTTGATCTGGAAATATGCAGACCTTCTTTTAATCAGAAATTTGCAAAATTTTCTGAGACAAATCTAGGCTCTTAGGGAAAAGTTTTGAACATAAAAATTGTTTCCCTTATTGAGGGAAATCTCCACAAAAATTTTGGAAATTTTTGGAATTGATTTGGTATTTTTAAAAGCCTAAATAAGAATTATTTGGTCAGCTTAAAGACCCAATATTGCTCGGAAAATTTTGAGAAAATATCTAGGCTCTTTTTAGGCTCTCTTAAAGATTGCATTAAAATTTGGGAAACTTGAGTTAAAAATTGAAGAATTTCCGATTTCTTGACGCCTAGGGTCGCGCTCGGAAATTGATGCGCATAAATTCTTTGAAAATGAAAATCAAAGCGCGCGACCACTTTCTATATTGAATATTAAGTTCAAATGATAAATTGGCAAGAGTTATCAAGGCAAGATTTCTTGCTCTGAGTGTTTTGAGGTTTTCGCAAAACCACCGAGCGCCTCATTTTTAAAATAAACTCTCGAGCAATTTGGGGTTGACCCGGAAAACAAAAGTACAAGCTTCGAGTAAAATAATGCCCAACCTCATTTCGGGCGAAGAATTTCCCTCATGTGTTGGAAACGATTTTCGAGGTTGAAATTCGAAGAAGAATGTGTTCTCTAACGAGATTCTCGGATTCGATCCGACGTAAGCAATTGAGTTGATATTTATTCTCGGATGAATAATAAAGGTGTAACTCAAAATAAGCCTCCTGATCTGATTAAGCCGTGATTGAAAGGCGCAACTGAATTATTATCGGATCTTAATAATGGGTGAAACTCAAAGAAGCCTCCTAAAACTGAAATGGAACTGGACATGCCTCCTGAGAACGGAAATAGATCTGAACTTATCTCCTGAGCACGGAGATCAAACTGAACTTGACTCCTGAGAACGGAGATGGAACTGAACTTGCCTCTTATGAACGAAGATGGAACTGAAGCCTCCTCAATGGATTGATTGGACTACTAACCATTTTCTTTATGATTTATTCCAGTCTCGTACTGGTAAAGTTCCTTTTTTTATTTCAATTCAGTACCTTCTTTTCAAAACTCTTGTCTCGTACCGCTCCTGCTTATTTTCTTTTAGTTCAGTTCATTTCTTTTAAGCACTCCTTCCAATCTCGTACGGATCCTGCTTATTAACTTTCATTTCAATTAAGTTCATTTCCTTTAAGTACTATTCCAGTTTTGTACTGATCCAGTTCCTTTCAGTACTTACTTTCAATTCTTTCAGTTCAGTACTACTCCAGTTTTGTACTGATCCTATTTCATTACAACATTTCAATTCTGCAACTTATATTCTCAGTAGCTTTAATTACCGCACTTTTATTCCTACAATTTATCATTTTAAGCACGTGTCCTGCTCTGATGAGCAATCTTCTCTTAGGTTGAGCCTTAGTTGGGGATAACGAGAGTTGAGGTATTCCTCCAGGATTAGCCCCAAACTAAGAGCTCTCTTGCTCCTTGTTTGAAGTCGAGCCGAGTGCTGCTTGCCTGAATTATTTGAAGCATAGTAGGGTAGGCCGCCACAGACCCGGTGCGTGCTAGCAAAATTGATAAATTTGATTGCTTGTAAATTGCTTGCTGTAAATCTTGGGGGTCAGTCACTTCTATAGATCGTTCATACCGGTGCGGGGAGTTCAAAGACTTAAGGCGACAGACAGATGAGTACCACAGGTGACCGGATGTTATGATTTTTCTCGTTGAGTCTCCTCCGCTGGTCGGCCAAAATGTTGAATCACCGGATTTCGCTCACATCCAAGAGTACACGAGGTTGTACGTTGGGTTGTGCGATACGATCACTCCCAGAAGTGGCAGGACTGGCCACAGTCACTGACGACCACATCGGTGAGTCCTATAGGGCTTCCTATCCTACTTGAATAGAAGCGGTCCAAACTATGTCGACATAGGGTGTGTGAGCGTGGCTTTGAATGCCTACGACGTGTTGGAAAGTTTGAAAACCTACGGGTGAATACAAGATGTGAATACCTGTTGTACTTATAGCTAGTGGAGCTTTTGTTATAACTGATGTATAATGTTGTTGTTATTCTAGTTATATTATGATACACCTTCTTTTAATAGTTTCTCCTAGCTTATGTATGAAATGTTGTACTAACCCTATCGTTCTTCAGTTATTTACTTTTGTTGGGTGCGTGAGCTCGTCCCCAGGATATAGATCCGGGGAGGAGATATGTTTCCACTTAGGTCTGTGACTAACAGTTATGTTTATAACCAATAACAGGAGATGGAGCACCGTGATGACCAGCTGGCACAGGACGATATGCCAGCTGATAAGACTGCCCGAGTAGAGGCTCCCCCAACATCTCAAGAGTTTTGAGACGTGAGTACTATCAATCAGGATTGAGAGCGTGAGGAGTTTGCAGTAGTACTTTTATATCCAACGGGCTTCATGTATAATAGTGGTTGCGGCCTTTGCGTACTCTTTTGGATATATATTGTTATATATATATATATATTTGTTGTTTCTTCGTGTTAATGCTTCTGCAATACTTTGTGATGAGACGTAAATGTTGTGATTCAAGCAGAGCAAGGCGGTCAACTAGAACTTAGTGGCGTGGTTTGATACCACTTAAGAAGTGTTGGGTGGATGACTTGGGCAAGTAAAATCCCATCCGGCCCGACCCAGGCTAAGGTTTGGGAAGGCGATCTTACAAATGGATCAGAGCTATCACGATCTATCTTTGGGGAGCAGTCTCAGGATCACTCGGTCCCATGCTTCCTTCCATGGTTCGGGATGAACCATACAATGGAAGTCTAGTGGACCCTAGTATAGAGGCTTAGGGATTCTAGAACGTACGATAGCACTCCCGCACACCTTTGTTCTTGCTTTGTCAGTTTTTGCAAATTTCCCCTGCTTTTGCAAAGTAACGACACTCCACTATTCTCGGATTAAAAACAATCCCGCCACTCGGAACAACGTTCCTACAACTCGATCCACAAAACGGGTCTACACTCAGAAGATGAAAACTTCCTACAACTCGGAGAATAATCTCCTACAAGAGTAAAATGAATATAAGAAAATACAAACAGAAAATCTTTCTCAGATCTGGAAATCTCTGCCTAGGTCTTCCTTCTTGATCTTTTCAGCTTTACCAGAAATTATTGAAGAAGACTCTCGGCTAGATCCTTATTCTGAGATACTTGGACTCACACGATCAAGGAGAATGAAGAGATTGAAGAAGCTCTTGATATGCAAGTTGTTCTGGATCAAAATCAGCCTTGAAGATCTTCAAGATGGGCGGCGGCTTCTGAAAATTAGGAAGGAGGCGGCCGATCCAAAAAACTTAGAATATTGGAATTCACGCGCTGAGGGTTAGTCATAATGACAAGACCTTTTATAAGATCTCCCTAACGGTCATAATTAGCATTAATGACGGTCACGTGGAGCAATCATATCAAGGTATTTGAAAAATCGGTCTAACAGGGACTTAGAGAATTTTTTTGAATAGAAGACAATATTACTCGAGTGAAGAGAATACTACTCGAGTACTAAGACTGGATCTCGAGAGGATAATATCGACTACTCGAGAAGAAGCATTTCAGGAAATATTTGGACATAATATATAACTACTCGAGTGGAGTAAGGATCACTCGAGTGCAAGAGATACTACTCGAGAAGTGGAAACGAACTTCTCGAGAGAAAGACTTAGAAAATTCTGGGAAGAAAGATTGATTACTCGAGTACTGGAACTGAACTTCTCGAGAAGTAAACAAACTTCTCGAGTACAGGGATTTGCTACTCGAGTGGGGGTAAAAGCTTCTCGAGAACTTTTCTTCTATCACTCGAATCAACTGCTCATCTACTCGAGTACTCAACTGACTACTCGAGTGTTATACTTAACTACTCGAGAGTAATACTTAGAAAATTTCTGAGATATAAAAACTGATAACTCGAGAAAGAGAAGAGGTCTACTCGAGTAATGGACTTGGCTTCTCGAGATCAAGATTCAAGCTACTCGAGAACCATTTCCTTTGCTCGAATTTCAGACTAGACCTACTCGAGTGCATCTAAAGTTCTACTCGAGTACTATAATTCCACCCGAGTAAAACAATTAGAAGAATTTCAGTTTTAAGAAAATTTTGTTTCTTCATTCCAATCAGCAATAAGTCTTCCTTCATCAAACCTAATACTTAAAAATGAAGTGTATCCCAATAGAGAGGATACATATGAGTCAACACCATGGATCAGACAATGAGGGATTACATTGTATGATCCTGTGTTTGGTGACCCACTATAGACTGACATTGGTCTACACTTGGCAATAAGTCCTACAAACACATAACTCAACAATACATCAAATACAACTTAATTCATCTTAGTTCAAGGGTGACTTCATACAAATCTAGGTTATTGTGGATACAATACACAACAATATGGATCCGAGGTGGACATGTGTTTCCACTTAGCTATGTGACTAACGTTTATGCTTATAACCAACACAGGAGACAGAGCACCGTAATGATCAGCTGCCGCATGACGATACGCCAGCTGATAGGATTGCCCGAGCAGAGGAACGCTCGTCATCTCTAGAGTTTCGAGACTTGAGTACTAGCAAGTAGGATTGAGAGTGTCAGGAGTTTGTAGCAGTAGTACTTTTGTAGCCTACAGGCTTCCTATATAAAAAGTGGTTGCGACGTTTGCGTACTATTTTGGATATATATAGTTATATATATTTGTTGTGGCTTTCTGTTAATTCTTCCGCAATACTCTATGATAAGATGTGAATGTTATGATTCAAGCCGAGCAAGGCGGCCAACTAGCGCTTAGTGGTGTGTATTGATAGCACTTAAGAAGCATTGGGTGGACATCTTCGGCAAGTAAGATCCCCTTTGGCCTGACCCGAGCTATGGTTTGGGATGGCGATCTTACACGCTCTCCCACTAGCGAGTCCCTCAAGACCTGCTTGCCCTTGGACACCACCGTCTTCTTTTTTCCCGATGGCGGAGGGAGAGGCGAGTCGAAGTCGATGGGGGTGGGTCACTTCTTACTGCCGGAGGGCCCGGATGCATCTAACTCTCTCCTACATGCCTCCACAGCTGCCCTCTCCCGAGCGAGTGGGTCGGCATCCATCCCAACATCCGCAAAAGGCTAGTTCTCTGTGATAGATCTCTCCCCTGTAGGAAATGTACTTAGCATCATCAAGGAAAGCATCTTTTGGCGAGAGCAAAGTGAAGCGAGTGGGAAGCATACCTTCTCCAGTGAGAACTAGCGGGAGCAAGTCGAGGCCCCTTCGCAGGAAGGCGACCTCGAAGTCCTTGTGGAGGAAGAACAAGTGGAGGTTGGCATCGTCACCCGATACTATCGGCGCCCGGTACGTCACCTCACTTCGTCAGATGGGCGGGTAGGGGATGTTGTCGAGATCCCCCTTTACAAAGACGAATTTTGTGACCCAGTAGTGGTTTTTGTTAGCAGTCTCGCGCACCTTGAACTGTGAGCCGGCAAAGAAGGCGACGCCGTCATTGGTGGCGCGGTAGATGAAGAGCTTCCGAAAGACGGTGAGGTTGAACTCGATCTGCTCCTTCCGGAGGAAGCTCGCAAAATCCACAAGCATGACAATCGCGTTGGGGTTGATCTGTGTGGGGATGGCCCCGAAGTACTTCAGGACCTGGCAAACTTTCGGCAAGAAGGGAAGACACAGCCCCACCTTGAAGTGCGAGATAGGGAAGGCGAGCTAATCGGCGAAAAATGGTGTTTATAGCCTCGCTCCTCCTCGGCCGACGCGCGTTGAACCCCGAGAGATTCCCGTTGAAGAAAGAGTACTCGGCAAACTGCTTCGCTCACTTTTATCTTCCGTCAGCATCAGTTCTCGCCTTTCCCATCCTAACAAAGTTGCTCTGGCGAATGCTAAAGGCGAGAAATCCGGGGTCAAGAAGGTTTGGCTATAATAAATGTGATGGGTATAGGTTGGTAGGGGGTCCTGTTTATAAAAAAAGAGTTGGGGTAAGGAAATTTACTCTCTCAGTCTGGCTCGTTAACATCGACCCTCTACGACCTATTCTACCATCGAGTGAGCTGAATTAAAGTTGGGACCATGTACTCGCGCGAGACGAACAAGCATCAAATATTGCATACATTATAATTATTACAAGCATAGTTCAGCGAATGTCCTCAAATAAAAAAAAGAGGGGGTAGAAAAATTATTTCAATGCATGAGAGGACCGCAGGGGGGCTAAGAGGCGAGTGTCGGTAGGCTCAGAACTGGAGCCAATTCCATCTTCCCCGGCCACGCGCCCCAGTCCCGGATGGTCAGCAAGGATTATTGAACTCGCGGACCATCTCGAGGTCTCGATGCACAGTGCGCATATTGTCTTGAATACGGTCTATGAGTGGTTCGGGGGAAAGTATTGATGCACAAGGCGCATATTTTCTTAAATACGGTCTATGAGTGGTTTGGGGGAAGTCATCTCGCCACCTGATCCTCGCCTCACCTCGTCGGCCAGCCTCATATAGTTCTATTCGAGGGTGCGTAATCGCTGCCCACTTGTAACCATTTCCTCCTAAAGCTCCTACAACATGAATCTGTACTTCATAAGGATCTATGTTGTATATTTCTTCATCTCGGTAGGGCCGCTCAGGACATCTAGGAAGTCCTCGAGCGAGTTGGGAGAGGGGCGGCGAGAAGAACTCCTAGTTAGAAGATTCTTCGGCTTTTGAGTTCCCAGGAAGGCCTAAAACTAGGAAAGTTTTAGAGAGACGTATTGCGCGCTAGGGTTCGAAGAAAATAAACGCAACCAAACTAGCAACCCGATGAGGCAAGTATACCTATCGAATTGTAGCTAGGGGACACAAGTGTCGTATTGAAATCCGGGAACTGTTGGCTATGCTTACTCACACGAACGCTATTATCTTATCGACGGAAAAACTAGGGTTTTAGAAAATCTAAGTGCAAGGGAGGGAGTAAAGCAATACTAGAAAGAGAACCACCGCAATTAAGTAAAGCTATTAAGTAAAGAGCTATGCTAGAAAGGAAACTACTGCAGTTAATTAAAGAGCACAAGATAGGTGATTACTACGAAAGGTAGAAAATATGAAATGGAAATGCACTCGATCAAGATTCACCTCGGCTAAAGACGATTAAGAAAATGCGATAAAAATCAAAACTTAATAGGATAAAGGTCCTTGACCGTGGAGGTTCCTAAATCTTGAACACGCTTCTCTCGAAGTCGTGCCCAACTGAGTTTAGGAAGGTCCGACCGACTCTCGTCTAAATCGGAAGCCTAAAACTCGCTTTACGCGGTTAACCCCACTATTGGATTTTACTCCAATCCGGGAGATTTGGACGTCTGCCTCTCTCGAGGGGTGCGTACAACTCCCTTTACTCTTGAATGCTCACTTCATTCTATCGGCCTCTCGGCTAGCCCAGAATGAAAGCAAAGGTGGAGAGTATATATCGATAATATACCTCCAACTCGTGATTAATCAAGAGTAATTCAAGGCCCTAACCTAAAAAGAAAAGATTAATTAAAATATCATAACTTAATCGCTCTAACCTCGGATCATCAAGATCGAGTACAAGGAGGATTAGTTAATAATAGCGAAGTGGAGGAGGGGGGATGAGTAGTGAAGCATAAAAAGAAGACAAGCTAAACAAGAACGCTTTTATTAATGAAAAAGGGCAAGTTACACTATTGAAATTGAAATTATAAGTGCATGAAAATTAAATCCTATTCTAGCCCTACAATTAGCACTAAGCAACACTAAAGATTACAAGGAAATCTAAGGCAACTAAATATTAAACCATGATTAAGCAAAAATTACAAAGGAAGAGAGAGAGAGAGAGAGAAAGCATGAAAAAAACTCAAGAACCAAAGGGGCAGCACCTCCCCCTCTCAACCAAAGCTTGCTGAAATGGAGAGGGGGGTCTCAATTTATAGAATTTTTTCACGGGTTTGTCACGCCCTCCGACACGCCCTAGGGGGGCGTGTCATGGGGCATGACAGTACTATGTTGACCTCGAGCTCTGGACTCTGGCGGGAAGGATCATTGCTTCGGTACGTCGGTGGTCACGCCCTAGGTCACGCCCGTGTAGGGGGGGCGTGACAGGCACGTCATGTCCAAATCATTGGTCGGAAATCCGTCAGTCACCGAAAAGTTGATGTCACGCCTAAGGTCACGCCCGTGACGGTGGGGCGTGACAGTACTATTTTCGTGCTGTGGAGAAACGGCATTTAATGTGGCGGCAGGATTTGCGGCAGAGGGCGACACGCCCATGGTCATGCCTGGTGACACGCCCAGGGAGGGCGTGTCAGGGGGGCGTGATAGCGGTTTTGTTCATTTTCATGTCCCATCCAACAAAAGTCCTCGGGATCGGGTGACACGCCCTAAGTCACGCCCAGGGAGGGCGTGACAGGGGGGCGTGTCAGGTCGTTTTTGACGAATTTCCTGAAAACCTGCAAAAGGACAAGAAAATGTTAGTGGCAATAATATTTACATAAAAAAAGATAAAAATAAACTAATAATAGACATGATTTGTACACTATAAAATAGAAAATACGATAATAGTTTAGGCTACAAAACGTATTATCAAGACGCGGCTTGAAATGTAAGAAGGGGGCGAGTATTTTGACTAATCGCGCGAGGTGGAGATCCATTGGAGGTGAGGTTGGCAGGAAGAGCTTGGCTATCCGTGGTGGGACTGGCTGAGGGGTGTGTCGAGTACCTTGTCGTGACCCGGATGGAAGGAGCCTGGGTCAGAGATCAAAATAGAAAGGGGAACAGGGATGTCCGTGATGCCCCTCGCCGCGAGAGCAGAGTTAGAGGCAGGGTCGCATACGGGTTTGCGAGCCGGCGACCTCAACGATACAGAGCCCAGGCCAGTAGACCCAAAGGGAAGGGCTGAAATGAAGTAAGGCAGATGAGATGGGTGGTAAGAAAAGACAGGAGAAGAAGATGAGTAATGATTTGGGAGTGCAAGTTCTTGGGTGAGGGGTTGACCTGGACCAAGTGAAGACTCGCATAATCACGGGGTAGAGCACCCTGGTCGGTGAGAACCTCCTCAACACCCTTCTCCTTAGAGTGTCCGCTCTACAAGCATATCAAGAATAGTTATATTCAGGTCGTCCGTTGAACACAAGGGGAGCGAGCAGAATCATCAAAGACCCGTGTCAAGAAGGGAGAAGCGAGCCCATGTGAAAGTCTTTAGTTTCAAGGATAGCTAAACACCTAGAGGGGGGTCAATAGGTTTTGGGGCATTTTTGATTTCTTTCTTGTTTATGTGTGTTTTGAGTTAGTTATGCTTTTCTTTCAAGACATACAACAATATCATACACAAGATTTATAGTGGTTCCCCAAATTATGGGTAAATCCACTATCTCTCCAACATTTCTAACAATATGTTAGAAAAGGCACTTCTCCAAACTCGGCTCCTAAAAGCTTACAATACAGATCCCTCAGGATCTCCCAGTCTCCTCCAAGACTTACCTCAGGAACAAGGCCCTACAACTCAGATCCAAGACTAGATCCAACAACTTAGTGATCCAAAGATCACCTACCTCAGACTTGAGCACAAGTCCTACACTCAAGCTAGGAGGATAACCCTACAACTCAAAGAGAATGACTCTCCTACAGCTTAGGCACAAAGACCCTACCTCAGATCCACAGAAGGATCCTACCTCAGGCCTAAATTCCCTACAACTCAGAGAGAATGACTCTCCTACAACTCAGGCACAAAGGCCCTATAACTCAGATCTAAGACTGGATCCTACCTAAGGCATGCTTTAACATCCCAATTTGTGCTAGGCCCCTCGTGCGCACTTTTAAGTCAAGAGAGCTGACTTGGGCTCAGGGAGTGCTGGCAGCTAGACTTACACTTGTGTTAGGAAGGATAAGTTGGTCCAGAGTAGGACATGTGTAGTAACACGGGCATGTCCATACCCGTGTAGTGCTCTTGTTTCTTTGGGTATTCTTGTGAAATTTCTAGAGAAGGACACGGGTAGTGACACGGGCATGTCCATACCCGTGTGTGTGTGTGACACGGGCGTGTCCATACCCGTGTAGTGCTTTGGTGTCTTTCAGTTTTCTTTGTGAAATTTCCAGAGAAGGACATAGGTAGTGACACGGGCGTGTCCTTACCCGTGTGTGTGTGACATGGGCATGTTCATACCTGTGTGGCTCTCTGGAAACGATGCGGTTTCCTTATTGTGTTTCCTGAGCAGGACACGGGTAGCGACACGAGCGTTTCCTTACCCGTCTCCGTGTGTGTATTCTTCGAGTAGAGATCGACTAACATCGTCGACCATGTTTACCGAGCAGAACACGGGTAGTGACAAGGGCGTGTTCCTACCCGTGTGTGTGTGTGTGTGTGTGTGTGTGTGTGTGTGTGTGTGAGAGAGAGAGAGTGTGTGTGTGTGTGTGTGTGTGTGAGTGTGTGTGTGTGTGTGTGTGTATTCTTCGAGTGAAGCTCGACTAACGATCATCTACCGTGTTCCTCCCGAGTAGGACACGGGTAGACACGGGCGTGTCCCTACCCATGTGTGTCCACAGCAGTTCAAAGGTTCGTTGAGCGGAGCTCTACGATCGTCGACCACGTTCTCCCGAGCAGGACACAGGTAGTGACACAGGCATGTCTCTACCCGTGTCATTCAATTTCGTGTTTTGACGAAAATTTTTGGTCGCGTCGTTTTGAAGGGACTCATTTACTGAGTGATTGACGATCCAATGAGAGGTCGACACGTGGCTATGCAGTTATCCACTTCCCACATGAAAAGGGGAGAAAACCCTAGTCGTTTCTACTCTTCCCTTCCAAGCCATTACTGTAGAAAACTGCTGGAGAGGAAAAAGGTGTTGGAGCCGATCTTTTTCCCGTGAAGAACTAACACCGACCGAGGAGAAGAAGATTCTGCCAAGAAGGATGAGAAGATCCATGGCTGGAAATGGTGGAAATGCCGGAAACGAGGTGAGCTTCCTCCCCTCTCCCTTTGTGCTAGATCTATAGTTATTTCTAGGAGAGATATTGACTCAGAAGAGTCTTGATTTGTGAGAAGAAGATTTCTAGAAAAAGGCTATGCTAGGACTTGTGTCCTAAGGATTAGACGTCTTAAACCTCTCCTTCCTTCTATGTGAGGATGGGGGACTGGTTTCATGAAGAGAAATTGTCTCATGAGGGTGAATAAGGGTGGAGGAATTTATGGACATGGTTTGAACATATGGCTTGATGAAGAAGATGAGCTGATGGCGTTCATCTTGCCTTAAGATGCGTGCAGAAATCTGTTTTCTACACGCAGCAGTCTTCGAGGCCATTTTCGAACTCGATGCAGCTAGATCAGGGCTTTCGACTAAACACGAAAGTCGCAGCCCTTGGAAATGTCTTTCCAACGATGGGTTAAACATCTTCACTGGATTCATGTAGCCTCGGGAATCCCCATTTAAAGTTGTTGTACAGTAATCATTCCTGCACATATAGATCTCGTGTTTGTTTTGTATCGGCCTTGGGCTGGTAGAGAGTCTATAAGAATTTGCAATGACATTTATTGGATAGACCCTAAAAGAACAAATGATGTGGAAAAATGTAATTGATCAATGTGATTTGGTGAAGGTTGGAGAACGAATGGATTGATGAGTTAGGATGGTAAGAATGGTTTAAACATGTGAATCAATAAGGATGTACTTGACAAGGGTAATGCGTTGAATAACGATGAGTTTGGCTTGAAGATACTATACATAATTAGTAACGACTAATATGAGCAAATGGTTGTATGGTTGATGAATATGTGAGGTACCTTTTTGTCGACAATGAACCCTTAAGTGCCTGTGGCACTAGATTGTGGAAGGGTGTAAGTGCGGGTGTTTGACCACACTGGGTTGGTAATGATGAGATGAGACGTAGGTGGACAGTTGGGCTTGGTCCTCGGTGTTCATTCCCAAGGCTCCTTCCGTTACACGATGATGTGAAATTGCATGCAGTGTGAGTCGACACATGGTGTCGTAATCCCGAGTTAAGGATAGTGTGGCAAGTCTACGAGATCGCCAGTCTTTACACCGATGGGAGTTGACAGATAGACTTTGGATGGTTTGGCTGTGCCCTCGGTGCTCATTCCTGAGGCCCTCTCCGTGCCAAGTGGGCGGTTTGGCTGTGTCCTCGGTGCTCATTCCCAAGGCCCTCTCCATGCCACGATATAGGCCAGGTTGGGTTGTGTTCTTGGTGCACATCTACCCGAGACCCCTTCTGAGCCGTAGTACGCATGTGAGCTCCACTGTTGTGTTCTTATCGTTGAGGCGTACGGAGGCCTAGGCCAGGTAGTGGAGATGCCCGCTCTACTGTCACAGTTTGGCCATGAAGGATGACGCCTGAGAGGTTAGTTACCTTCTCGAATAGTGGGAACTACAAGTCAGTGTCGACATAGCAATTGCATGTGTACAATCATGGGTGAGTCATTGCATTACATTCAGATCTTTACATACATTACATACACAAGATCCTCAACGTATAAGTTTGTATGGGCACTCTTATACGATTAGTTACTTTACTGTTGAGCTGATCCTTAACTTAAATGTCTGTATGGGCATTCATATAGGTTGAGTTACTTTCTATCGTAGCTTTACATTTTTCATATACTGATGTAGATGGTAGATCTGTTAGAGTAGAATGTTTACTCATTCTTTATACTGCTGATATACTTGATATTGCTCACTCTATAACACTTGTTTGTACTACTGCTTATATAAATATATTGTACCTTGTTCCTTTCTCCGCCCGGTGTCGAGGAGTTGTCGGGGGAGCGAATGTGAAAGCCACTTAGTCGTTATGACTAACGGTTGTTTTGTCTTCCTTTTTAGGAGGAAACCCTGCAGACAGAGCAGCAGCAGATTAAGCAGCAGGATAGCCAGGCCAGGATGACAGGGCCTGAAGGGATGGTGCCTTCGCTACCGTCAGTGACCAATGTGAGTTTGAGAGACTCTTGTTGTAGCCCCTTTGGGCAAGTTTTACCCGTACTCTGATATGTTAAAAGCTTGTTGTAACTTCTTTATTTATTGTACTTTTGACTATTATTACTTATGTGTGAATTGACATCTGTTTTATATTTTTGGTTGGGTTGGCATTGGTTGATATTGGTTATAACCGACAGGATAGGCGTCTTGTAGTACAGTTTAGCCCGAGTGCTAGCGCTACTGCAAGACGGCTATTCTGGGCATAAGACTCCCCTCGTGCCGTGTTTTGTGTTCCGGGAGGGGGGTCTTACAAATGGTATCAGCTTGCTACAATCCTGAACTAAAGAAGGCATTCAACAATGGTTCAACCCCCGTTTGATTAGTTAGTCTGGGGACAAACTATCTTAGCGGAAGCAGTGGTGTAGCCATATGTAATTCACACTAAGTATGTCAAACTTTGATCTACGATTAGACAACCTGACCTTAGGTTTGTACTCTACGTGTAGATCCCAGTGCATGTTGAGCCAGTGGGGGAACCCCCACCCCGTCCATACCCACATAGTTTAAGCAATCGGAGCTAGGGAAAACGCTTACAACTATCTTGGATGCCTTTAGATCCCAACAAGCCCCCGTACAACAACAAGTTTCGGGCTCCAATTGGGTGAGCACTTTCCGAGCTCTCTTTCCTCCTGCCTACCTTAGGACAGAGTCGGTAGAGCGTACGGAAGATTGGCTCGACATCGTGCAAGAACTCCTGGCGGGAATTAGATGTCCGAACAATATGGAGGTGACCCTGGTAGTGACACTCCTGGAACTGCACTCCAAGAGGTGGTGGAAGTCCCTCATGGGCTCCACCTTTCAAGGGCAATTTTATACGGAGATTAGCTGGAGCGAGTTCTCAGGAGCCTTTTTAGAGCACTTCATTCCCTCGTCTGCTCGAGATGAACTCGAAGAGATATTTTTACAGCTGAAGAAAGGATCGAAGTCGGTTACGGAGTATCAACGAGAGTTCCAACATCTCGCGAGATTTGCTAACTCATATGACTTGGATGACAGGGGATACGCTAAGAGCTTCTACAAAGAGCTACGGGACCCCTTGAGGCAGGCCCTTTTGTTTATAGCGGACTCCAGCTTGGCAGAAATAATTGACATGGCGAAGAGGCTAGAAGCAGACCACTTGGGAAGTGGTACGAGACCTGCTGAGGGTGTGATGGAAGCTGGCCCTAGCAATAGAAGGAGACACGACTACGGAAGAGGAAGAAAACATCAGAGAGGTGGCAAGCGTTTCCATCGAAATTTTAGAGCGGAGCACCCGGTTCCATAGCCGCCAGCATTGCCTCCACATCCACAACTTCAATAGTTTCAGCAACCAGAGGGGCGGAATGAGCGAGTGTGCTTCTAATGCAACCAACCGGGCTATATCCGACGTTTCTTCCCGGAGCTGATTGGGAATGCTCCTCCTACACTCCCTCCGGCAGCTCCGCGAGGGTGGGTACATATGTGTGGTCGAGGACGAGGACCACGTGGAGGAAACCACGGACCTGCTCGGAATCAGGTGTTTGCGCTGGACATGACACAGGAGCGGAACCATCAGGAGGTGATTGCAGGTATGTTACAGTCAGTTATCACATCTTCATTATTAACCTTAAGTTTCTTAAGACGTACTAGATATTATCACATCTTCATTAATAACCTTAAGTTGCTTAAGACGTACTACATATCTAGCTTTGAGTATTGCTATTGGTACTTAGGCACCGTGGTGGTCGGCAGGAAATCGGCCTATACGTTATTCGATACCGGTGCCTCGCACTCGTTGTGTCTGTGAACTTCATTAAAGACCTAGAAGGAGAGCAATCCTTCACTTGTATTGCTCGAAGAGTATGCCTCCCAGATGGCTCTTAGTTGACCGCAACTGCTAAGTGCGAATTGGAATCACTTATTGGGGGAAAGACCTTTGATACCCCTGCCATAGTTTTGAGAATGCTGGAGTTTGATCTCATTCTGGGAATGGCATGGCTGGATTGGCACTACGCAAGAATTGACTGCGCGGAGAAGCGAATTTACTTGAGACATGGGGACACCGATGTCATTTTCCAAGGTATAAAATTCGCACCACATTTGTTATTGTCTTCGATTCAGGCATTGAAAGCTCATATGAGGGGGATGAAGTTTACATGATATGTTTCGAATTGAAAGATAGGACAATAGATATGAAGGATGTGCGAGTAGTGCGGGACTTTCCCGAGATATTTCTTGAGAAATTGTCAGGATTACCCCCGCATAAAGAGGTGGATTTTCAAATTAAGCTAGTACTGGGTGCCAAGCCCATCTCCAGGACCCCTTACCGAATGGCCCCGAAGAAACTCACAGAGTTTAGGGTTCAGTTGCAAGAACTAGTGGAATCAGGGTTTGTTCGCCCCAGCTCATCACCTTGGGGAGCCCCTGATCTGTTTGTTAAGAAGAAGGATGAAACCTTGCGATTATGAATAGACTATCAGGAGCTCAACCGACTGACGATACGGAACACCTATCTGCTACCCCAGATCGACGAGTTATTCGACCAATTGGTAGGAGCGCATTGGTTTTCCAAGTTGGATTTGCGCTCAGGGTATTATCAGTTGAGGATACAAGAGGAGGACATTTAAAAAACGGCTTTTAGCTCAAGTTACGGTTTGTACGAGTTCACAGTGATGTCGTTTGGGCTCACAAATGCCCCTTCAGCTTTTATGAACTTGATGAACAAAGTGTTCGAGCCTTATCTTGACATCTTCATCATCATTTTCATCGATGACATTTTGGTCTACTCAAAGACAGAGGAAGAGCATGTCGAACATCTAACCTTGGTACTGAAGAAGCTAAAAGAGCACGCATTGTTTGTCAAGTTCAGTAAGTGTGAATTTTTGCTCCAAGAGGTTGCCTTCTTGGGCCATGTGATCAGTGAGGCTTGACTATCTGTGGATCCGGCCAAAGTGCGTGCCATGAGGGAGTGGTCGCCCTTGAAGTCAGCAGCCGATGTACGGAGCTTCCTTGGACTTGTCGGGTACTATCGCAAGTTTGTAAAAGGGTTCTCAAAGATTTCCCTTCATATTACTACTCTGACAAAGAAAGGTGTGTCATATGAGTGGACACCCCAGTGTGAACCTGCATTCCAGGAACTGAAGGACATACTTACATCTGCACCCATCCTATCCCTCCCATCCGGGAAGGAAGGATTTTAAGTTTATACTGACGTGTCGTATCAAGGGATGGGAGCGGTATTGATGCAGCACGGGCATTTGATTGCATATGCTTCGAGACAGCTGAAAAAGCATGAAATCAACTACCCAGTACATGATTTAGAATTGGGAGCGGTGGTGTTCGCTTGTAGGTTTGGAGACACTGTCTATATGGCATCCACTGCGAAATATTTTCGGATCACAAGAATTTAAAGTACGTTCATACGCAGAAGGAATTGAATTTGAGACAGCGGCGATGGTTAGAGTTTGTATGTAATTATGAATTTACTTTGAACTACTACCCCGGAAAAGCAAATTCCGTAGCTGATGCTTTGAGAAAGAAGGTACCAGAACCAAGTCCTGAGTCCCGATTGATGAGTATGAAGTTAGCTCGGATGCTCGAAGAGATGGAGATTACCTTAATATATAAAGAACAATCGGAAGGGTATACGGAGTACTTAACCGCAATGAGCATAATTTGTGATATTCGAGACCGGATCCGGGCGGAGCAAGAAAAGGACGCGGTTCTGGCCCCGATAATCAAGTCAATTGAAGATGGGACTACAGACGAGCATTCCCTAAAAGACGTCCTCGTTCATCTCCGTGGACGGCTTTACATTCCCAAAGGCGGTAAAATTCGGGAAGATATCCTGAGAGAGGCACATTGCACTCAGTATTCTGTGCATCCTGGGATTGCTAAGATGTACCCCACTTGCGAAAGACCATGTGTTGACCGGGAATGAAGAGGGATGTCAGATATTTTGTTATGCACTACGAGGCCTGTCAAAGGGTGAAGGTGGACTGCAAGAGCCCCGGTGGATTATTACAGTCATTGTTCATCCCCGAGTGGAAGTTCGAGGATGTCTCCATGGACTTCGTCCACGGATTGCCTCGCTCACGCTCAAGGAATGATTCGGTGTTGGTAATCATTGACCGCCTGACAAAGGTTGTCAGGTTTATTCATATGAAGAAAGAAGCTCATGTGGATGTTTTGGTACGCCTCTTTGTCGGACAGTTTGTACGGTATCATGGAATGCTAAGGACAATTGTTTTTGATTGGGATGGTCGGTTTACCTCTAAGGAATGGAAGGTCGTACAGGCATACTTGGGTTCACGCCTTACATTTAGAACTGCATTTCATCCTCAGACAGACGGGCAGTCTGAGAGGACCATCCGAACTTTGGAAGATCTATTGAGACTATGTGTTGGATAGAGGAGAGTCGTGGGAAAGGCTCTTACCCCTAGTGGATTTTTCATATAACAACAGTCACCAGGCCAGTATCGGCATGGCACCCCATGAAGCCCTTTACGGAAGAAGGTGTAGAACCCCCTTGTCATGGGTACAAGATGAAGACCCGAAGGTTTTAGGAATTGAGTACATCGATGATACCGATGCGGTTGTTAGACAAATACGGGACCGCATGCTTGAGGCTCAAAGTCGGGAGGCTAAATATTAAAATGCAAAGCACCGGGTGGTAGAATTTCAGGTGGGTGACAAAGCGTTCCTGAAAATCCGGTCGATGCATGGAGTGTCACGGGTACGTGGTGTGAAGAAGCTCAGCCCAAGGTAGGTTGGACCTTACACCATATTGGAACGGATTGGCCTTGTGGCCTACCGGTTAGACTTACCACCAGAGTTGGAGAACCTTCATGACATGTTCCATGTGTCGTCTCTCCGGAAGGCACTGTTGCGGCCCGATCAACATATCCCCATCGCTGATGAAATAGTAGCAACCGATAGATCTGTGCAACTAGAGTCGGTGCGGATAGTAGACAACGAGACAAGGATTTTGCGCCGTAAGAGTGTTCCTTTGGTAAAGGTATTGTGGTCTAACCATGGGAAGGAGGAGTTTACATGGGAGCCGGTGGACTTAATGCAAAAGCGCTACCCGGAGTTTTTTCATCAAGATAATTTTTAAAAGTATATTTTTATTTTATTTCATGCTTTTCTCTCCCCATAGCCTTAGCCTGATTTCGTGGACGAAATCTTTTAGTTTGTTTATAGGATTTGTAACATCTCAATTCGCGCTAGGCCCCTCGTGCGCACTTTTAAGTCAGGAGAGCTGACTTGGGCTCAGGGAGTGCTGGCAGCTAGGCTTACACTTGTGTAAGGGAGGAGAAGTTGGTCTAGAGTAGGACACGGGTAGTAACATTGGTGTGTCCATACCCGTGTAGTGCTCTGGTGTCTTTGGGTTTTCTTTGTGAAATTTCCAGAGAAGGACACAGGTAGTGACAAGGGCGTATCCATACCCGTGTATGTGTGACACGGGCGTGTCCATACCCGTGTAGTGCTCTGGTGGCTTTTGGTTTTCATTGTGAAATTTCAAGAGAGGGACACGGGTAGTGAAACGGGCGTGTCTGTTGGGTACATTGGAAAATGTGTACCTGATTTGAAGAAGCCCAACCTAGCTCAATGATATACATCAAGGTGTATTTGATGTTGTTTTGAGTTGACATGTGCAGGTGAAGAATTGATAAAGTATGCAGAAAAATTCTAAGTCCAAGTGTCGACATAGAGAAGGAAGTGTCGACACATAGAAGAAATTAGTCGACACAACACTGGGAAGCAGTGTCGACACATAGCAGTTAGTCTACAACAATACTGGGAAAGTGTGTCGACACAGAAGAAGTAAGTCGACACAACACAGGGAATTTGTGTCGACACAGAAGAAAAGCGTCGACCTCAACATTGGGAAAATGTGTCGACACAGAAGAAGTAAGTCGACACAACACTGGGAATTTGTGTCGACACAGAAGAAAAGCGTCGACCTCAACATTGGGAAAATGTGTCGACACAGAAGAATATAGTCGACCTCAAGTTTGTCTACACCAGCAGAATATGTCGACACATTGTGATTGAGTCGACACATTATAGCAGAGTTAAAAGAACAACTGTGTCGACACCTGAAGGCTAAGTCGACACTTACTAAGTTATGATTCTACAACAACTGTGTCGACACACAGGACTTGTGTCGACACACTGAAGAGTCAAGACCAAGTTATTTTCAGAAGAAGCTGTGTCGACTCAAAGGCAACTTAGTCGACATCACTGAAGACTGTGTCGACACCAAAGTCAATTGTGTCGACACAGATAGACAGATGGTCTCGACACTTTCTGACAGACTGTCTCGACAACTTGTGGTTCAAGACTAAGGCACAGGACTTGTTTGAAGACTTGACAGCTGTGGGTTGCCACCGGTTAACTGAAGCTGTCAGACTTGTCAGAAAACAGTTAGAAACCGGATCAGCCGGTTACCATGAAGAAAGTCTATAAATAGACAGATTCAGAAGGAGAAAGTAACTTTTGGAAAACATTGATGAGAATAAAAAAAAGTTGAGAAGGATTACAATCCAATTCATTTCAAGAAAGTGCTAGGCACTTAAGAAGATCTTCTCCAGAAGATCTAAGAAGACTATCTAAGGATAGATCAAAGAAGAGTTCTAATCAGAATTCAGAAGAATCATTCAAAGTGCTGGATAGAGAGAGATCAAGCCAGAATTTGAAGAAGAAGAAAGAAACCACCAGTGGATTCTCAAGAAGCTGTTTGGAAATCAACTCAGCTAAGTTCAGATTCAAGAAGCTTTGAAGAAAGCTCAGATTCAGTTGATTTCATCAGCTGATCAAGAAGTGTCTTGTCCTCTTCTCTCTCAACAAAGGCAAGACATCAAAATACCTTTTTCTATATTTCTGTAGGATCTGTTTACACAGATCTGAGTTGTAAGCCTGTGTTATAAAGGCTGAGTGTAGGAGTGTTGAACTCTGAGTGGTAGGGCTGTTTGCCTGAGTGTAGGAGAAGGGTCTTCTCTGAGTTATAGGCCTTGGGGCAAGGCTGAGGTAGGGTTGTTGTGCCTGAGTTGTAGGAACCAGTTGGGTTCTGAGTTGTAGGATCTGTTGATCTGAGATTAGTGGAAGTTTGGCCGAATCTAGCATACTGCTAGATAGGTGAAGGGGGAAAGTGGATGTACCCAGACCTTGGGGAACCACTATAAAACATTGTGCAATCTGTGATGTTTTATTTTTTGTGATTGCTGTGATTATTGTGTTAGCCATTAAATTGAATTCTGCCTATAAGTTTTCATAAATAAGTAGAACCTATTCACCCCCCCCCCCCTCTAGGTGTTTAGGTTGTCTTGAAAGTAAAACTATCAAGTGGTATCAGAGGGAGGTTCCTCAAAAAAGACTTAACAGTCTGAGGTAGATCTGAAAGGCAGATTCAAGATTCAAGAAGATGGGTTCTGGAGAGAATCATAAGGAGCTAGGGTCTATGAAATTACCCATATGCAGGAAGGAAATCTTTGGGATCTGGAAAGAAAGAGTCAGATTGTTTATGGAGGCATCTGACCCAAGAATTTACATCACAGTACAGGAAGGCCCCTTCATTCCAATGAAGGTATCAGTTCTTGATGCAAATATCCAAACTCCAAAGAGTTATTCAGAAATGACCAAGGATGAAATCATCTTGGCAACCATGGATAAAAGAGCTCAGAACATTATTGTTAGTGCCATAGATGATTCAACATTTCAGAATCTGATTCACTGCAAGACCTCCAAGGAGATGTGGGACACATTGATTGTCTACATGGAGGGATCTGAAGAAGTAAGGCTGGACAGGAAGTCTATGCTAAATCAGGAGTATGAAAGCTTTAGACAAGGAAAATCTGATAGCATAACTGAGTGCTATAAGAAATTCTATAGAATTGTGAATGAGCTAATATCCTATGGAAGAGTCTTCAGTACCTATGAACTGAATGACAAATTCTTAAGATCCTTATCAAAGGATTGGGATACAAAGATCTGTGCCATAAGAGAAGTGGCTAAATTGGCAGAGATATCTCCTCCAACCCTGTTTGGAAAGTTGCTATCCTATGAAATGCAACTTATGGTGAGGAAGGAGGAGGAAAGAAACTCAAGAGGAGAGCATAGAGAAAAAACTGTGGCATTCAATACAGAAGCCACTAGAAAGAATAGGAGGATATCACCATCTCCTCCTAAGGAAGTTACAGAAGATAGTTCTGAAAGTTCAAACAAGGGTTCTGAAAGCTGTGATTCAGATGCAGATTTTGCTGCATTCACAAGACAATTTCAGAGGTTCTTGAAGAAGAAGCAGTGGAAGTCTAGGCCTTCCCCATCACAGCAAGTTGATAACTATTATAAGAAGAAAAGGTCATCAAGGAAAGAGAAGAGCAGATCAAAGCCCAACAAAGCCACTACTTCAAAGATTGTCTGTTATTGTTGCAATAGGCCTGGACATGTAGTGGCTGATTGTCCTGACAAGGGAAAGGAATCTTCAGAAAAGAAGAAGACTTATCAGAAAGGCAAGAAGGAGAAATCCTTTGTAGCAAAGAAAGATAAGAGTCTATCAGACCAGTCAACTTCTGAGTCAGAATCTGAAGCTGAAGCATATATTGGATTATATGTTGCATCTGAAGAAGAGGAGTTTCTGCAGTTGCTAGACTCCATCAATGAACAAAAGGATCAGCAGAGTATGGGGCTGATGGCAGGATCAGAAGAGGACATATGCCAGAATCAGTCTGGTCATAATAAGGTACAATGTCCTTCTATTACATCTGTTTGTTGTACAAGTGAAGAATCAGCTACATCTGCATCAACAGATGTAGATGCATCTGAATCTGAAGGAGATGTCTATCAATTGATAAACAAGTATGGGGACCTGTTGCAGGCCCTTAAGAAAAGCAAGAACCTGGTTAAATCTCAGGCTCAGGAAATTGCTGAACTAAGGCTTGCTACAACTGAGTTAGAAAAAGTTATTGATCAAAAATTAAATGAAATTGCCAAGCTGAAGAATATAACTATCATTCAGATGGGCACAATTAATTATACTAATGATCAAGTGAAGAGTCTGGAGGCCAGACTTAGAATTGAAAGGGATTTAGTGGCCAGTTACTCTAAGACAAAATCTGTCTTACCCTTGATAGATGAATTTGTCACTCAAAAGGGTAAGGCTGGATTAGGATTTAAAGGTAACTCCAGGGATGGCAGATTCAAGAGGAAAGGCAAAGCTCCTGTTCAGCCACTAAACCTTTCAGTCCCCATAAAGTTTAGTAAGGTGAAAGTGCCTTCTAACAAATATGATCATGAAGACATTCAAGGTCATATTAAGACTAATGTTCTGAAGAACAAGGGTGTAAATGCAAGCAGGCCTACCTATGGTCATAAACCCAATGGTTTTAAGAAATCAGTAGGTGAAGTTGCAACAGCACCAGCAATGAACAGAAATTCTTCTGACAAGGATGTATCTAGATCTAGATACAATAAGTTTGAATGTTGGTGTTGTGGCAAGAGAGGCCATTTTGCATTAGACTGCTGGTATAACACAAGTGTTATAAAGAATAAGAGTCTACCTGTTAGAAGAGGTTATGATAGCTTTATTAATGCTAACCTGAACCAAGGACCCAAGACTTACTTGGGTTCTAAGGGTAAGTAATTCTGTATTGCAGGTGAATCCAAGTAACCATGCCCCTATATAGTACTTGGATACTGGTTGTTCCAGGCACATGACTGGAACAAAGGGGATGCTGAAGGAGTATTCATCTGTCAAAGATGGACCTAAAGTGATCTTTGGTGGATCTGAAAAAGGAGTCATCAAAGGGTTTGGTAACATTTCTTCTAACCTAATTACTATCACTCAAGTGGCTTATGTAAAAGGTTTGAAACATAATCTAATAAGCATAAGCCAGCTAAGTGATTTAGGATATGACATTTCATTTGTTAAAAATGGATGTCATATCAAGAGGTCAAGTGATCAAAAGATCATATTGACTGGGTATAGGAAGAGAAATGTATATTGTCTTAATTTTGAATGTGAGAATAAGGCTTCTCCCATCTGTCTTGTAGCTGATGACAATGCTTCTCATTGTGTTAAGTGGCACAAGAGATTGGCTCATCTAAACTACAAGACAATTGGCCAACTCTTTAGCAAAGAGCTAGTGAGGAATGGACCTCAAATTAAGTGTATAAAGGAAGGGATATGCTCAGCTTGTCAAAAGGGAAAGCAGACAAAATCCTCCTTTCAAAGCCTTGAAAACAAGGATTCTGTGAGGTGCTTATACCTCTTGCATATGGATCTTTTTGGTCCTATGCCAGTTCATAGTCTAGGTAGGAAGGTCTACACTTTTGTGGTTGTAGATGACTATTCTAGATTTATATGGGTGTTCTTTCTGAGACAAAAATCTGAAACCCCAAGTGTATTACTTAATTTTGTAAAGCAAATTCAGAATGAACTGAATAGTACAGTGGTCAAAATCAGAAGTGACCATGGTACTGAGTTTCAATCTGAAAGCATAACAAACTTGTGTAAAGACTTTGGGATTTTCCAAGAGTTCTCCTCACCTAGAACACCTCAGCAAAATGGAATTGCTGAAAGAAAGAATAGAACATTAATTGAAGCTGGTAGAACTCTATTGAGTGACACTTCTCTCCCAGAATATTTTTGGGCTGAGGCAGTTAACACTGCTTGTCATGTAATCAATAGGGCTACTATCACCAAAAGCCACAAAATGACTCCCTATGAGATTGTGAAAGGCAAGAAACCAAATCTATCCTATTTTAGGATCTTTGGTTGCAAGTGCTATATACTTAACAATGGCAAGTCATATTTGACTAAGTTTGCTGCCAAATCCCAGGATGGGATATTTATTGGGTACAGCACAAATAGTAAGGCCTATAGAGTCTTCAACTTAACTACTCAAGTTGTTGAAGAATCTGTGCATGTTGTATTTGATGAAACAAGATTAATCAATTGTGAGTTGTCTTGTAGATCAAATGACTCAACAGGTATAAGCAAGAGGATGGACAAGCTCTCCATTGCTGAAGCTTCAAAGGAAGATGGAGCATTGGAAAATGAAGGCTGCTGTCCAGGGGAAGTACAAGAGATAATGGAAGCTGATGAAAACCAAGAGGTTCAGCAGAATGAAGAAGCTGGAGATGCTCAACCTGAAGGGAATCTTCCTCCAGCTATAAGATATCTAAGAGATCATCCTGCTGATCAGATAATTGGTGATCCAAGACAAGGAGTGCAAACTAGAAGCAGAAATCAAAGCACAGTTTTGCATTCAAGTTTCTTGTCTCAAATGGAACCTAAGAAGTTTGAAGAAGCTATCCAAGACCAGCACTGGATTGATGCTATGCAAGAGGAGCTGAATCAATTCAGAAGGTGCAATGTCTGGGAGCTTGTTCCTAAACCAAGAGGCCACAACATAATTGGCACAAAATGGATCTATAGGAACAAGCTAGATGAAAGTGGAATAATAGTAAAGAATAAAGCAAGATTGGTTGCAAAAGGATACAGGCAGGAAGAAGGGATTGACTTTGATCAAACCTTTGCTCCAGTAGCAAGGCTGGAGGCAATCAGAATATTCCTTGCCTATGCAGCCTATCAAGACTTCAAAGTATACCAGATGGATGTGAAGTCAGCATTTCTGAATGGTGATCTTAAAGAAGAAGTATATGTAGAGCAGCCATCAGGTTTTGTAGATCCTCTTAAACCTGATTTTGTTTATAAGCTTAGGAAAGCTTTGTATGGGTTAAAGCAAGCCCCAAGGGCTTGGTATGAAACCCTGTCTACTTTCCTTATTGAGAATAAATTCTCAAGAGGAAAAATTGACAAAACTCTATTCCTTAGGGAATCCAAAGGCAAGATCATCTTAGTTCAGATCTATGTTGATGACATAATCTTTGGATCTACTGAAAACAACCTTTGTAAAAAGTTTGCCAAACTTATGCAAGGGAAGTTTGAGATGAGCAGTATGGGAGAACTTAAGTTCTTCTTGGGACTCTAAGTAAGACAGACTGATGATGGATTGTCCATATCCCAGTCTAAGTTCACCAAAGAATTAATTAAGAAATATGGTATGGAGTCATCCTCCACCATGAGAACTCTTATGGGAACAAGTATGCCTATATGCAAAGATGAGGCAGGTAAACCTGTTGATGAATCATTGTATAGAGGAATAGTTGGGTCTCTACTATATCTCACTGCTAGTAGACCAGACATTATGTATACAACATGTGTCTGTGCTAGGTACCAAGCCTGCCCTAAAGAATCTCATTATACTGCAGTCAAAAGAATTCTGAGATATCTAAAGGGCACTCCTAATCTAGGCCTTTGGTACCCTAGGAATAGAGATTTTCTACTAACAGGCTATTCAGATGCAGATTTTGCAGGATGTAGAGAGGACAGGAAAAGTACTACAGGTACTTGTCAATTCCTGGGAGGAAGACTAATATCATGGAGTAGTAAGAAGCAGACCAGTGTGGCAATTTCCACAGCTGAGTCAGAGTATGTTGCTGCTGGAAGCTGCTGTGCACAGCTATTGTGGATGCAGCATCAGCTTAAGGATTATGGTATTCAGGTAAGTAGAACACCCCTTTTAAGTGATTCTAAGAGTGCTATTTTTATTGCTAATAATCCAGTTTCTCATAGTAGAACTAAGCATATAGAAATCAAATACCATTTTCTTAGAGAACATGTAGAAAAAGGAGACATCTCATTGGAATTTGTAAAAACAGATTATCAAATAGCAGATGTATTTACTAAGCCTTTAGATGAAACCAAATTCAATAAATTCAAAATTGAATTAGGTATGTTAACCATTGATTAGTGTAATCACAAAATCATCAACAATAAAGTTGAAGTGGTAACAAGACATTCAAGTGATATTAAGACACATTGAAGTAGTATAAAGTACTTTGTTGTACTTATAAGTTGTGATGAACAAACAGAAATTGGCTAAGTAAGATGGTGTCGACACATTCAGTAATTATGTGTCGACTCAGAGAAATAATGTCGACAAGTCAGAAATATTGTGTCGACACAGAGAATATGTGTCGACACTTAAGAGTTATATTGTCGACTTAACCAGAAATGTAATGTCGACTCAACCAGGATAATGGTGTCGACACTTACAGAATATGTGTCGACACTTATCCTTAGAGTCGACACAGAATTTCTGTCTATCTACTATGTATCCAAGGTGTCGACATAACCACAAATTGGTGTCGACACATAGTAGGCTGAAGTAATGTCGAGACAATAGAAGTTTGTGTCGACACATTCCGTCTGTGTCGACACATTTAGTCTGTTTTTTGGCGCCTTTTGAACTTCTTTTAACAGAAGGTATAAATAGGTCAAAAACTCTTTCTGTCGACACGCTTCCAAGGTTTTCGAGACTAAAACCCTGTGTCGACAGTCTATCTTTCTCTCTTCTCTCAAGCTTTCTCGACGAATCGATGGCGCCAAGGATTGAAGACAACATCAATGAAGGGTATGAGTTGGTGCGCCAGGCCTTTGCAGATGCGCTGCCAGATGTTCAAGGGGTTATCACCCTCCTCTCCGAGTCAGGGTTAGAATTTCTAATCTCAGAACCGACTAAAATCTGGAAGAAGGAGGTGCACGAGTTCTTTATCTCTGCATCAATGAAGGGTATGAGCAATGTCTTTTATAGGTGAAGGGGGAAAGTGGATGTACCCAGACCTTGGGGAACCACTATAAAACATTGTGCAATCTGTGATGTTTTATTTTCTGTGATTGCTGTGATTATTGTGTTAGCCATTAAATTGAATTCTGCCTAGAAGTTTTCATAAATAAGTAGAACCTATTCCACCCCCCCCCCCCCTCTAGGTGTTTAGGTTGTCTTGAAAGTAAAACTATCAGTGTCCCTACCCGTGTGTGTGAAACGGGCGTGTTCATACCCGTGTGGCTCTCTGGCAACAATGCAGTTTCCTTGTTGTGTTTCCCGAGCAGGACACCGGTAATAACACGGGCATGTCAATACCCGTGTCCGTGTATGTTTTCTTCGAGCAGAGATCGACTAACATCGTCGACCGTGTTTCCCGAGCAGGACACGGGTAGTGAGATGGGCGTGTCCCTACCCGTGTACGTGTGTGTATTCTTCGAGCAGAGCTCGACTAGTGATCGTCGACCGTGTTACTCCCAAGTAGGACACGGGTAGACACGGGCGTGTCCCTACCAGTGTGTGTCCACAGCAGTTCGACGGTTCATCGAGCAGATCTCGACGATCGTCGACCACGTTCTCCCGAGCAGGACACGGGTAGTGACACGGGCGTGTCCCTACCCGTGTCGTTCAATTTCGTGTTATGACGAAATTTTCTGGCCGTGCCGTTTTGAAGGGACACATTTACTGAGTGATTAGCGATCGAATGAGAGGTCAACATATGGCTATGCAGTTATCCACTTCCCACATGAAAAGGGGAGAAAACCCTAGCGGTTTCTACTCTTAAATTCCAAGCCATTGCTGTAGAAAACTGCTGGAGAGGAAGAAGGTGTTGGAGCCGATCTTTTTCCCGTGAAGAACTACGACGACCGAGAAGAAGAAGATGATGCAAAGAAGGATGACAAGATCCATGGCTGGAAATGGTGGAAATGCCGGAAACGAGGTGAGCTTCCTCCCCTCTCCCTTGGTGCTAGATCTATAATTATTTCTAGGAGAGATATCGACTCAAAAGAGTCATGATTTGTGAGAAGAAGATTTCTAGGAAAAGGCCATGCTAGGACTTATGTCCTAAGGATTAGACGTCTTCAACCTCTCCTTCCTTCTATGTGAGGATGGGGGACTAGTTTCGTGAAGAGAAATGGTCTCATGAGGGTGAATAAGGATGGTTTGAACATATGGTTTGATGAAGAAGATGAGCCGATGGCATTCATTTTACCTTAAGATGCGTGCAGAAATCTGTTTTCTGCACGCATCAGTCTTTGATGCTGTTTTCGGACTCGATGCGGCCAGATTAGGGTTTTTGGCTAAACACGAAAGTCGCAGCCCTTGGTAATGCCTTTCCAACAAGGGTTTAAATGCCTTCACTAAATTACTTTAGCCTCGGGAATCCCCGTTTGAAGTTGTTGTACATTAATCATTCCTGCACATGTAGATCTCGTGTTTGTTTTGTATCGTCCTTGGGCTGGTAGAGAGTCTATAAGCATTTGCAATGAAATTTATTGGATAGACCCTAAAAGAACAAATGATGTGGAAAAATGTAATTGATCACTGTGATTTGGTGAAGGTTGGAGAACGAATGGATTGATGAGTTGGGATGGTAAGAATGGTTTAAACATATGAATCAATAAGGATGTACTTGGCAAGGGTAATGCGTTGAATAACGATGAGTTTGGCTCGAAGATACTATACATAATTGGTAACAACTATTATGAGCAAATGGTTATATGGTTGATGAATATGTGAGGTACCTTTTTGTCGACGATGAACCCTTAAGTGCTTGTGGCACTAGATTGTGGAAGGGTGTAAGTGCGGGTGTTAGACGGCACTGGGTTGGTAATGATGAGATGAGACGTAGGTGGACGGTTGGGCTTGGTCCTCGGTGTTCATTCCCGAGGCTCCTTCCGTGCCACGATAATGTGAAATTGCATGCGGTGTGAGTCGACACGCGGTGTCGTAATCTCGAGTTAAGGATAGTGTGGCAGGTCTATGGGCTCGCTAGTCGTCACACCGACGGGAGTTGGCAGATAGACTTTGGACGATTTGTTTGTGCCCTCGGTGCTCATTCCTGAGGCCCTCTCTGTGCCAAGTGGGCGGTTTGGCTGTGTCCTCAGTGCTCATTCCAGAGGACCTCACCGTGCCACGATATAGGCCACGTTGGGCTGTGTTCTTGGTGCACATCTACCCAAGACCCCTTATAAGCCGTAGTATGCATGTGAGCTCCGTTGTTGTGTTCGTAGCATTGAGGCGTACGGAGGCCTAGGTCAGGTAGTGTGGATGCTCGCCTAGTAGTGGAGATGCCCGCTCTACTGTCACTGTCTGGCCACGTCGGATGACGCCTGAGAGGTTAGCTACCTTCTCGAATAGTGGGAATTACAAGTTTATGTCGACATAGCAATTGCATGTGTACAATCATGGGTGAGTTATTACATTGCATTCATATCTTTACATACATTACATACACCAGATCCTCATCGTATAAGTTTGTATAGGCACTCTTATACGATGAGTTACTTTATTGTTGAGCTGATCCTTAACTTATATGTCTGTATGGGCATTCATATAAGTTGAGTTACTTTCTGTCGTAGCTTTACATTGTTCATATACTATTGTAGATTGTAGATCTAATAGAGTAGAATGTTTACTCGTTCTTTATACTGCTGATATACTTGATATTGCTCACTCTATACCACCTATTTGTACTACTGCTTATATAAATATATTGTACCTTTTTCCTTTCTCTGCCCGGTACTGAGGAGTTGTTGGGGGAGCTGATGTGAAAGCCACTTAGTCGTTATGAATAACGGTTGCAACATCTTCCTTTTTAGGAGGAAACCCCGCAGACAGAGCAGCAGCAGGTTATGCAGCAGGACAGCCAGGCTAGGACGACAAGGCCTGAAGGGATAGTGCCTTCGCTACCGTCAGTGATCGATGTGAGTTTGAGAGACACTTGTTGTAGCCCCTTTGGGCAAGTTTTACCCGTACTCTGATGTGTTAGAAGCTTGTTGTAGCTTCTTTATTTGTTGTACTTTGGACTATTATTACTTATGTGTGAATTGACTTCTGTTTTATATTCTATGTTGGGTTGACATTGGTTGATATTGGTTATAGCCGGCAGGATAGGCGTCTTGTAGTACAGGTAAGCCTGAGTGCTAGCGCTACTGCAATGTGGCTGTTCTGGGCATAAGACTCCCCTTGTGCCGTGTTTTGTGTTCCGGGAGGGGGGTCTTACACAAGCTGCTCTACAACTCAGATCCACATAGGGATCCGACCTCAGTCTTTATAAATTAGGCCTACACTCAGATCTAAAGGATCCTATAGAGAGAATAGTTTGTTGGTGTTGATTTGACTCCAAAGAAATATTCTATGAGCCTCCTTCCTGGACTGAGACTAACCCAGCCATATCTTCTTCACAACTCCTGAAAAAGTTCTTCAGGAATGATCTGCTTGGGCTGTGAAGTTGTTGCAGCTAGGGCTTGCCTTGGCTACTTCATCTTCCTATGAGAAGTGTCTCTGAACTTACTGTTGCAGGTGAGAATGGCAACAACTACCTTATTTCAACTTCCAGATCAACTGCAGCTAGGGTTTGGCCCTTGGCTGCTCCTTCTATCTCAGAGATTTCTCTGAACTTGCTGTTGTAGGTGAGAATCGCAACAGCTAACTTGCTTGAACTTTTAGAACTACACTTTTTACTTGTTCTTCATGCTCTGCAACAATGTCGAGAGGAAGAAGATGAAGTTCCGCCTTTTTACGAAAAGTTAAATGTCTAAAAGTTATCTTCTCTTTGCTAATTAGAATACTTTTATCTTCCGCTGTCCAACGGCTCTTTGACCCGTGGGACCAGCTGTAGTTGTTGGCTGCAACTTTCCGTTTATATAAAATGTTGTATAGTAGGCATGCAGCGTCGTTTGTCGCGTATTGTAGACTTCTCGCAACAATTTTGAATTTTGCTGACATTAGCATCTGTGGACTTAGCCAAATTCAAGCAATTCATCACAGGCATTGAGTGCGTTAAGTGAACGGTCTTCACTCAGCACAAAAATACTTTGCCAAATAATTTGCACTGTCAGCCGTTGAGTGAACCTTCATCACTCAACGCATTTGAACTTAACCGCTATTTCTGTACCATAAGGCGTTGAGTGCGTTGAGTGAACGGCCTCAACCTTCACTCAACGCATTTGTCCTTAGACAAACTTTCTGCTGATAGGCATTGAGTGCGTTGAGTGAGCCTTCAGCACTCAACACATTTGGACTTAGCCTCTTCTCTGAAGCCTGCCATCTTGCTAAGGTGTTGAGTGAACTGTCTTCACTTAACGCTTATATACTTAGCCGATTTCCATCTTTATGAATGCGTTGAGTGAGTTGTCTTCACTCAACGCTTTTTTTCTTTGTCTATCTTCTCGATGAGGCGTTGAGTGAACTGTCTTCACTCAACGCTTCTGTACTTAGTCGGTTTCTCTGTTGAGTTGGCGTTGAGTGAACTGTCTTCACTCAACGCTTCTGGACTTAGACAGATTTTCTGTCCACTTCTTATTAAGCTTTGACCTCACTCAGTTTTGTCGATGCTTTCTTCTTTAGGAATTGAGTGAATTGCTTTCACTCAACGCTTATGTACTTAAGCCAGAATCCTGTTCTGATTCTCAGATGCTCTGACTTCTTGAGCTTGACTCAATGCTTCTATCTTTAGGCGTTGAGTGAGCTGTCCTCACTCGACGCTTCTGGACTTAACCCGAAATCTTGCTTGTCAATGCTGAAGATATGACTGTCTTGTCTTTACTCAATGTTTCTTGTTGTATAACATTGAGTGAACTACATTCACTTAACGCATGTGGACTTTGCTGCATATCTTCTTTGCAAACTGTCGGGCTTTGACTGTCCATATTTTACTCAGCGCTTTTTGACATATGGCCTTAAGTGAACTGCCTTCACTCAACGCTTGTGCACTTAGACAAATTTCTGTCTTTCAAGCATTCTTCCTTGACGTCTAGCGTTGAGTGAACTAGCTTCACTCAACGCCTGTGGACTTAGACAAATTTCTGTCTTTCTAACTTTCTTCCTTGTGTCCACCTGTCATTGTCACTTAGAACACCTGTTCAATCAATGTGACAAAGAACAACATGCACACATTGAACTTGAACATACATCAAATACAATTATGCTCTTAGTATTGATGGTGATGCCCTTCAAATCCAGGGAACATTGAGGGGAAATATTCTCAACACCATGGCCTGGCGTTGAGGGCGAATTACCGAGGGGGGACCCATCGGCCGCCGAGTCAGGCCTCGCCTTCTTCGAAGGCTTGCGCTTCAATATTTTACTCGGGGACTGGTTGGTAAGCCAGGCATGAGTTCGGTGGTGCGGGATGAATTAAGCTCCTTCATGTTAGCGAGCCTCTCTTGGAACTCCTTAGAGAGAAGCATGATGAAGTAGAGATCAGGAATATAGGAGGGGGTAACAATGTCCCATTCCCCTGGCAGGCACATATATATAACATTTTGTGGAGCCCACCATAAGATTCCCTTTGGCCTCAGTGACACCCGCGGAATGCCCGGGGTTGGATGCTTCTTTACGAGCTTGGGACAATCTCGCAAAGAGCAAAGATTGTGTACAACCTTGTGCCCGGTAAGTGGGCCCATCAGGAGAAGACCAAGTCGAATAATGTGCAGTGTATGACTCAAGCGAGTCGGACGGGCGAGGGTGGTAGGACCTCCCCGACTCGCTTAGTCCAAGTGAGTAGGAGCGTGGGGGAGAGTGGAGCATATAGGCTCGCACTCGCCCTGGGCCCATGGCAAGGGGTGGTCAAGAAGGTTAATCGAACCCACACTCGCCCTAAGCCACGGGCTGGCGGCAAGTGATGCGCGTAAAATACGGCAAGCGTACCGGTCGCACAAGTAATAAAGTTGGGAATAAATCCCCGGATGTCGGTCTCTTGAGGAATGCAATTGGCGTCGAACGATTTAGACTCCAAAACTATTGTTATGAGAGTTAATTGAAATAAGCAAAAGAAGGGGGCTTTGGTTGGTGGTCTTACGACCAATTACACTAATGTAAACTATGCGGGTCACAATCACCGCTTCTCAAGGCGAGATGGATATAGCGGCCGCGATGCCGTACTTCGGTTGGCGAATGGACGGAAGTCTAGCGAGTGAGGTGATTAGCGCAGAGTGAAATTGAGTGCAACGAATGTGTGGAGTGGAGTGAGATGGAGCGAGGCGCATCAAAGGATAATTCTCACAAGCATGAAGAAGCACAAATGATCCAATTTAACATCAGAAATTTATGTTTATTACATGCATACACAATCCATACAACAAGGAGAGAGAGAAAATGCAAAACCGCGAGATTGAAGATCCACCGCGGTTGTTGGTCGGAGGTGCGGGTTTTCAATCCGCTTCCAAGCGCAGTCCGAGGAGGGCTTCCGGTACCACCGAGCTGTCACCTCGAGGGCCAGTAATTCCGTTCTCTAGGTATGCTTCGTCTTCTTCCTTGGTGGAGAGCTCGGAGAAGGATGCTTCAATGGCCACGAGGGTCACCGGAGGAGGCGGAATGCTTTAGAATCGCCGGAGAAGGTCCTCCCGATGGTGGTGATGAAGGTGGAGGCGAAGGGAGATGCTGGAGGGCGAAACGGCGGACTGGCGTAGGCTCCGTAATAATCTGATTGCCCTAATTCACGGAACAGCGCTTTTTATAGCTTGCAGAATAAATAGGGCGCACGATCACTGGCGCACGACCAGTGGTCGTGCGCGACCAAGGTCAGCGCCCGTGCGCGAGCAACCTGTAGACCTGCATCAGAAAATAAATGGTCGCGCACGATCAGCAGCGCACAATCAGTGATCGTGCGAGGCAATGCTGATGATCGTGCGGATGGCCAGACAGAACTTTTGTAAAATGGGATATGACTGCGCACGATCAACGCCGCACGAACAGTGGTCGTGCGCGGTATGGCAAGTGATCGTGCGGAAGGTTCAAGACAGGGATTTCAGAAATGAGTCCGGGCTACGCACGATCGGTGATCGTGCGCCACGAGGTCGATGGTCGTGCGTGGGTAAAAACGCACGACCACTGGCTCCTTTGCCAAAAACAGTGAAATGCATATCCCGGACGCCCACACGATCCCAGAACCTACAGGAAAACTGCACGGGACATCGATCGCGGCAGCCACAGCAAACGATAATAATCATGACAAGAATGAAAATGCACACAGCACAGAGATGGGCTAAAAAGGTGCACATGGCGTGGAATGTCGTAGCTAACCAAAAAGAGTACTAATGGCGCTAAAAGATAGTGTAAAGCTGACGAAAAAGGCTTAGATGAGTCCAAAATAAGATATAAAATAGGGACTCATCACACCCCCAGACTTAACCATTTGCACGTCCCGGGCAAATAATCACCTTGTGGACTCAAAAATGGCTAGCTGACGTAGTAATTTCAAAATACAGTAGGACGAGAAATCGAGAAACACAAGTGTATAGAAAATATAATAGAAGGAGTTTTTAATCATGCTAAACAATTTATAATTTTCGATAAACGTAAATAAATACTGTCACTACTCAAAGATTGAATTTTCGGAGAATCGTGCGGTCATGTGTAGGAAGAAAATAGGCAAGTCGGATGGCGGAGCATTGCCAAAGAGCGGGGCTCTTGATCACCTCCAAAGGAATCCACCAATGTCGGGGACCATATGCTTGCCCATTCACACTTTCTCCACGATACTAGTTCGACTCGAGCATAAATCCGTAGGACTTTAGGTGAAGAGTTGGGGCTTGGGTATAGACGTAGGTATGGATGAAAAAGCTGAAAACGAAGGCTACGCACAACCCAACGGAGCTCGCACAAATACAAATTTCCCACTAGCAAAATGAATGCGAGTGCACCACACCCCCAGACCTGGTTTTTACAACATGGGTGTGTGCACCGCCTACCCCAAAACAGATTTCTCAAAAACAGATTTTCATTTATACTTTTTATTTTCGCTTTTTCTTTTCTTTTTCACAATTTTTGCTTTTATAAATTTTGTTTTTTTTTTCTTTTTCAAATTCTTGAATTTCAGCAAATATGACAAGATGGCAAATCCACAATATTCATAAAACCACCTCCCACATCAACCACCCAACGAGAAAATGCTTGGAACTAGAGCTCGAGGCGGGTGTGCGACTAGGATTGGCTTGACGCATTGGTGAATTGAGTGTGGAGCTGAAACAAAAGGAAGGTAGGCTCAACGGGGCTAGCGAGGGCTATGTTAGGACGGGTGCAAGGCACAACCGGGCCGAAGTGATGGCCTACGTCACGCTCACGCTCGACTAACCGTGCACCAATGCTTCGAAAGTAGCCTGGGGCAAGTTCTTAGTCACCGAGAAAAGTGATCCGTCCTCCCGACTCGAGCAATACAAAGCTAGCGACGCCTACACACATTCCTACACTACCGAGTGATTACTCCGGATTCATAGATTTGAGTAGGACAGACAGTATTTACGAGTGCAGAAAAAATATAAATTGCAAGCATAAAGAAAAACTAAATCTATACAATTTCTACACAACGCGAGCACTCGATTAGGAGCACTGCACGAGTTTCGAACTACTCTAAATCAAAATCCTACGTCAGCACCACCATCTTAAAGTTTACACAAAATAATACATCAACTCGAGCCGCACGAGTGGTCAAGCGCGCGCTCATGTGGGTGCCAACGTGTGTGCCGCAGGAGTCATAAACAATGAAGCCAAAAAAAAAGAAAAAACTACTGGCATGTGAAATTAAATGTGCTCGTGGAGTGCACAGGCGGCTCTTCCCCCCAGACTTGAATGAAAACATAAGTAAGTAAAATAGACATTCAACCAAGGAATGAAATCTGAAGCGAGAGAGAGTACCTATGCTCCAAAGAGGGGAGCATACCAGAAGATTGCGTGATGATTCGCGGGAGTTGCTACTTCGCACAAAAGAATAGCTGAACCTGCGAATTAGGCCGAACAATAGAAAGTACAAAAAAATAGAAAACATAAAAATAAAAAGCATAAACGAGGGGACCAAAAGGTCCAAGCTTGGGTTGTCTCCCGAATAGCCCTTTTGTTTACCGTCCTTAAGGTGGACCAAATACCTGTATTAGCAGTTGTATATAATGTTTTTACAGCAAAATAAAATAAAACTCAAATTGTTCCAACAAAAATAGGAGAGCCGCAGCGGAAATTGGGATCAAGGCGCCGCCCCGTCACCATGTAGTGGGTCTTCGAGCTGTAAGCTTTGAGGTTCGCCTATGATAGCACCTCCATCGTACAATTTTAGCCGATGCCCGTTGACCTTGAATTTGTCGCCGCTCTTCCCGGATATTTCAATGGCTCCAAAGGGGGAGACTCCGATCACTGTAAAGGGACCGCTCCACCGCGATTTTAACTTTTCAGGGAATAAGCGGAGGCGGGAGTTGTACATTAGGACTTGGTCTCCCGGTTGGAATTCTTTAGGGATGATGTGACGGTCATGCCATTTTTTTGTTTTTTCTTTGTAGATCCGCGCGTTTTCATAAGCAAAATGTCGTAGCTCTTCCAGTTCATTCAGTTGGGAGCGGCGTTCTCCTGCTGCAGTCTCAATGTCCATGTTCAGAAATTTGGTTGCCCATAGCGCCTTGTGTTCTAATTCGACTGGCAAATGGCAAGCCTTTCCGTAGACAAGTTGGAAGGGGGACATACCGATAGGAGTTTTGAAGGCGGTTCGGTATGCCCATAAGGCGTCGTCGACCTTCTTAGCCCACTCTTTTCGGTTGGAATTTATGGATTTTTCAATTATTCTTTTTAGCTCCCTGTTGGAGACTTCCACTTGCCCACAAGTTTGAGGATGGTAGGCGAGAGAGACTTTGTGATGAACTCCAAACTTCTTCATGAGTTATAAGAATGACTTGTTGCAGAAATGGCTCCCGCCGTCACTGATGATTGTGCGTGGAGCGCCAAATCTAGAAAAAATATTTCTGTGTAAGAAGGTTAAAACAGTGCGAGCGTCATTTGCGGCAACAGCTTCGGCTTCGACCCACTTGGAGACATAGTCAACCGCAACAATGATATAGAGTTTGCCGTGCGACATGGGAAAGGGTCCCATGAAATCTATCCCCCAAACATCGAATGGCTCACAAACGAGCATGTTGTTGAGGGGCATTTCGTCCCTCTTAGAGATATTTCCTGTCCTTTGGCATTCATTGCATTTAGTAACATAACCGTGGGCATCTCTGAAAAGGGTTGGCCAAAACAGGCCACATTGCAAAACCTTGCGTGCCGTTCTTGTGGCGCCGAAATGTCCGCCGGCCTCCCGATCATGACAATGGTTTAAAACGGATTGGAATTCACTCTCGGGTACGTAGCGCCTGATAACCCCATCATTGCACGTGCGGAAAAGTAGCGGGTCTTCCCAGAGATAATGTTTGGCATCAGATAGAAGTTTCCGCTTTTGTTGTGATGATAGGCTCGGGGAGACAGATTTGCATGCGAGATAGTTGGCCATGTCTGCGTACCACGGGGTCGTTGAGGGAAGGGAAGAGATGGAGAATAATCGCTCATCCGGGAAACATTCAGCTATCGTATTGCACTCATCCTCTAAAACAGATCCGCCACTATCATTCTCCAATCTAGATAAGTGATCGGCGATGACATTTTCCACTCCTTTCTTATCTCGGATCTCAATGGAGTATTCTTGCAGCAGAAGAATCCATCGGATTAGTCGAGGCTTGGCATCTTTTTTTTGAATAAATACCTTAGAGTTGCGTGGTCGGTGTAGACAATGACTTTGGATAACACCAAGTACGAATGGAATTTCTCGAAAGCAAAAATCACGGCCAGAAGCTCCTTTTCTGTGGTAGTGTAATTGAGCTGGGCATCGTTGAGGGTTCGGCTCGCATAAGAGATGGTGTAAAATACTTTGTCTTTCCTTTGACCGAGCACCGCACCAACTGCAAAATCACTGGCATCGCACATGACCTCGAAGGGCAAAGTCCAATCCGGCGCCACCAAAATGGGAGCGGAGATGAGCCGGTCCTTGAGAGCTGTGAAGGCTTGCATGCAATCTTCATCGAAGACGAACAAGGCGTCCTTAGTCAACAGATTTGTGAGAGGTTTGGATATCGATGAAAAATTGCTAATAAATCTTCGGTAAAAGCCGGCATGTCCCAAAAAGCTGCGGATTCCCTTGACAGAAGATGGAGGAGGAAGATTCTTGATGACACTGATTTTTGCTTGATCGACTTCGAGCCCCCGACGAGAGACCTTGTGGCCTAGGACGATGCCCTCGCGAACCATGAAGTGGCATTTCTCCCAATTCAGGACAAGGTTGGTATCATCACAACGCTGCAGGGCCTTGGCTAAATTAGCGAGGCAGGAGTCAAAGGTGTTCCCGAAAAGAGAGAAATCGTCCATGAAGACTTCGAAAAAATCACCGATCATGTCGTCGAAAATGGCGATAACGCAACGTTGGAAGGTTGCCGGGGCGTTACACAATCCAAGCAGCATTCTCCTAAACGCAAAGGTGCCAGATGGGCAGGTGAATGTCGTCTTGTCTTGATCTTCGGGATCGACTGCGATTTGGTTGTATCCCGAATATCCATCCAGAAAGCAGTAGTATTCCTGACCAGCCAATTTTTCCAGCATTTGATCGATAAAGGGAAGCGGGAAATGATCTTTGCGTGTAGCTTCATTCAGCTTCCTGTAATCGATGCAAACTCTCCACCCGGAGACCACACGGGTAGGCAGTAGTCCATTCTCGTCATTGGCCACCACAGTAATTCCGCCCTTTTTGGGAACAACTTGGACCGGGCTTACCCATTTACTGTCACTGATGGGATAAATTATACCGGCATCAAGCAATTTTATAACTTCCGCCTGAACTACCTCATACATCTTGGGATTCAGTCTTCTTTGCGGTTGTGCTGATGGTTTGTATTGATCTTCAAGAAGGATCTTGTGCATGCAGAATGCCGGGCTAATGCCTTTAATGTCAGCCAAAGATCGTCCAAAAACATTCTTATATTTTTTTAACACGTCGACCAATGCACGCTCGTTGTCGGCGGAGAGAGTAGAGGAGATGATCACCGGACATGCTGTGCCTTCCTCCAAGAAAGCATATTTCAGGGATTCGGGCAGCGGCTTCAAGGTTACGGTAGTGGCAGTGATAGAAGAAGTGATGGGGGGTTCTTCGATCAGATGCGGAGTTCCAGACGAGGTAGTGGGTGGTGTGTCCTCAATTCCCCATTCTGGCTCGTCATGGTCAAGAATCAATTCGCTGCACGTTCCCGGTTCGTCAATCAAGTCAGCACTGTCACAATTAGTGATTCTGAGTTGTTGCGGAGATTCATGGACATTGAAGGAAATTGATTCTTCTCCCAGGCTTAGGGTCAGTTCTCCCTAGTCGACGTTGATAATAGCCCGGGCAGTGGCAAGGAAGGGCCTTTCTAGAATTATAGGAACCTTGGGATCAGCCTTCATGTCAAGGATGACAAAATCAGCCGGGAAAGCGAGGTCGTTAACCATGACAATGAGGTCTTCAACCATCCCAGCTGGCGTTTTTATCGATCGATCAGCTAGCTGTAACCTCAGATGGGTGGGCTGGAGAATCCCAACTCCCAGCTCCTGGAAGATGGAGAGGGGCATCAGGTTAATCGACGCTCCCAAATCACAAAGTGCGTGGCCAAACCTGTGGAGACCGATTCTCCAAGGGATGGTGAAACTGCCAGGATCTCTGCGTTTGGTAGGAGGAAAGTTGGTGAGGAGAGAGGAACACTCTTTGGTGAGGTTAATCATCTTCAGACCTTCCAAGGATTTATGCCTCGAGATGAGGGTCTTGAGGAACTTGGAGTATCCTGGAATCTGAGTGATAGCTTCTGTTAAAGGTATGCTAACTTGAACTCCTTTCATGATCTCCAGGAATTTCTGAAAATGCCTTTCAGTTTTTTCATTATTTAGCCGATGTGGAAACGGCGGCCTCGAGGTGTTCCTCACGAGTGGCGGTACTGACATGGGTTCTTGCGCGATCGGTGCAGACGGAGGTTCAATTGTCGAGTCAGAAATGGGTATACACGAAGATTGTGTAGGAGGATCGGGCGGCAAGACTCTCTCGAGACTTTTTCCACTTCTCAGCCTCATTGAATGCACTGTTTCCTGTTTCTGACTGATAGAGCTGAGCAGCGTTTCCGTAAGACTCCCAATGGCCGTTTGTAGGCGCTGAATGGTGGTGGCTTGATCGTTGAACACATCCGTCATTTTGCAAACGTACGCGAAAAAACGCTCCATCACAGACGCGGGAAGATTGGCGGCTTCATTAGTGACCACCGACTTTGCCTCCACGGAAAGGTTGGGGAAAGGTGGGGAATTCCAATGCCTGCTAGTTTGGGCAATGTTGTCAATTATTTCCCAAGCATCCTGACAAGGTTTGTTAAACAGAGTTCCTCCAGCTGCAATGTCAAGTGCTGGCCGGAATCTATCTAGGATCTCAAAATAGAAGGTTTGGAGAAGCAAAATATCTGACACTCCCTCTCTACAGCATTCCCTTCACAAATACTGAAAACGCTCCCAGGCTGCGAACAAGGATTCTTCATCTCTTTGGGAGAAGGTGATGAGCTCCTTGTAATCGTCCGTGGTTAGCATTTGCTGTCGGAATTTGGCCAAGAAATTACTTTCGAGTTGCTTCCACGAATGAAACATTTCCTTCCTGGTATCATGATACCATCGTTTTGCGCTGCCTTTCAAGGAAAAGGAGAAGAGTCGAATCTTCTGCTGCTCGCCGTTGGTAGTGTTCGAAGAGCATGTGTCGTAAATTTCTAAAAACCTGCGCACATGGCATAAGGCATCAACACTTCCATCTCCGTTGAATTGACAATTTTCGATAATGTATTCGATCAAATCAGAGGAGATCTCGAAACTGCCATTTCCCGTTTCCACTCGATTGGTGAGACGGGCTTGATAACTTAGCTGCTGAATAGAAGGCATTGATAGAATAATGGCCCTGTATTCAATGAAACGACAAAACAAAGAAACAAAAATCAAAAAGCACTAACTCTTATACCAATACTTCCAGAAATTATAATCGTTCAACAGTTGCATTCCCCGGCAACGGCGCCAAAAACTTGATGCGCGTAAAATACGGCAAGCGTACCGGTCGCATAAGTAATAAAGTTGGGAATAAATCCCCGGATGTCGGTCTCTTGAGGAATGCAATTGGCGTCGAACGATTTAGACTCCAAAACTATTGTTATGAGAGTTAATTGAAATAAGCAAAAGAAGGGGGCTTTGGTTGGTGGTCTTACGACCAATTACACTAATGTAAACTATGCGGGTCGCAATCACCGCTTCTCAAGGCGAGATGGATGTAGCGGCCACGATGCCGTACTTCGGTTGGCGAATGGATGGAAGTCTAGCGAGTGAGGTGATTAGCGCGGAGTGAAATTGAGTGCAACGAATGTGTGGAGTGGAGTGAGATGGAGCGAGGCGCATCAAAGGATAATTCTCACAAGCATGAAGAAGCACAAATGATCCAATTTAACATCAGAAATTTATATTCATTACATGCATACACAATCCATACAACAAGGAGAGAGAGAAAATGCAAAACTGCGAGATTGAAGATCCACCGCGGTTGTTGGCCGGAGGTGCGGGTTGTCAATCTGCTTCCAAGCGCAGTCCGAGGAGGGCTTCCGGTACCACCGAGCTGTCACCTCGAGGGCCTGTAATTCCGTTCTCTAGGTATGCTTCGTCTTCTTCCTTGGTGGAGAGCTCGGAGAAGGATGCTTCAATGGCCGGGAGGGTCACCGGAGAAGGCCGAATGCTTTAGAATCACCGGAGAAGGTCCTCCCGATGGTGGGGATGAAGGTGGAGGCGAAGGGAGATGCTGGAGGGCGAAACGGCGGACTGGCATAGGCTCCGTAATAATCCGATTGCCCTAATTCGCGGAACAGTGCTTTTTATAGCTTGCAGAATAAATAGGGCGCACGACCACTGGCGCACGACCAGTGGTCGTGCGCGACCAAGGTCAGCGCCCGTGCGCGAGCAACCTGTAGACCTGCATCAGAAAATAAATGGTCTCGCACGATCAGCAGCGCACGATCAGTAATCGTGCGAGGCAATGCTGATGATCGTGCGGATGGCCAGACAGAACTTTTGTAAAATGGGATATGACTGCGCACGATCAACGCCGCACGAACAGTGGTCGTGCGCGGTATGGCAAGTGATCGTGCGGAAGGTTCAAGATAGGGATTTCAGAAATGAGTCCGGGCTGCGCACGATCGGTGATCGTGCGCCAGGAGGTCGATGGTCGTGCGTGGGTAAAAACGCACGACCACTGGCTCCTTTGCCAAAAACAGTGAAATGCCTATCCCGGACGCCCACACGATCCCAGAACCTGCAGGAAAACTGCATGGGACATCGATCGCGGCAGCCACAGCAAACGATAATAATCATGACAAGAATGAAAATGCACACAGCACAGAGATGGGCTAAAAAGGTGCACATGGCGTGGAATGTCGTAGCTAACCAAAAAGAGTACTAATGGCGCTAAAAGATAGTGCAAAGCTGACGAAAAAGGCCTAGATGAGTCCAAAATAAGATATAAAATAGGGACTCATCAGCAAGTGCTAGTCTTATCTAGTACTCGTCGCCCCAAGCAAGTGGTATTTTCATGGACCACTCGCCCAGTAGTGTCTTTTACCAGAATGTCTCTATTGGCTTGCCAATAGCCGCTCCGAACAGTAGAGTTTTGATGTTGGCAGACTGTTTTGCATTGTATATAGAAGATCAAAATAGCGGAGTTACATTGTTTGCAGACCAGGCTTAGAATTCTATAAATAGAACATGTGGGCACCTTTGGAGAGGATCGAGTTCTTTTGGCTTCTTCCTCCTCAGGTTGTTTTTGGTTGGTTGCGAGAGCCCTCCAAGGTGCACAGCTCAGCTTTGCCTTGAGAGGGGAAGCTCTTAAAGATCTTTCGGGTGTATGGTAGGACCTCAACGCTGCAGCCCAGGGTCATTTCCCTAATTCTAAGCGTTTGATCAAGAGTTCTTGTTCGGGAGAAGTAAGTGCAAGCTACCCCCTTGGGTTGAAACTCTCGTTGAGACCAAGTTTTGGTTTTAACATTGAGCTTAATTTAATGCGGCAATTCTTATAATTATATGGCTTTACTATTGAATATATTGATATGTCAAATGAATTTAAATCTTGAATGTCTAATCTGACAAGTTAATAAATTAGGATTTAATATATTTGGAATGACATGAGTTTGTGATCGTGAATGCTTTTTTACTTGGGTATTCACTTAGATTAATTATTTGCTCATTCGACGAATAATTAGAAGAAGATAGATTTTTTTGGGCAAGCACAACAAGTGCCATAATGATAATTGTTAAGGTTTTTTCCTTTTTACAAATAGATGATTTGTGTTTTATATAATATTCAGATCGTACACATGTTTATTTGAAAGATAATTGTGTCTTAAAATGGTTTAATCTAGATGAATATTTGTTATCCCCAAAGCAACGCATAGTAATCTTCCTGCTTGCGAATACATGAACCCGCAAAAATATAAAGCTCACTAACTAGTTTTTGGTGTTATAGAATCGTGTTTCTTATTTCTGTCTGATTGTAAGACTAATATAAAGTTTGTTTCATGATCCTATTTTCTCACTTTGAAGTGAATCCGTTCTTGCTAGAATCACTAACTATAAATCATTTAATTAATCAATATCAAGTAGACAAGTCTTAAACTAATTCTTGACAAGTAGTGTTTAATTGATGCAACTTCTTGACTTGAATTATCGTCTAACTTCATAATGAGAACAAATAAATGGTCATAGCAAGCATGAATTCTCGGATAAGTTTTGCATCTTAACTTGAAAACTCATGTGCATCAAATAAAAACACACACATTTCATTGGTTACAGTTTATGACATTACATGAACGAATATATCCAATACTCCGGAATAGGCTAATAATCCTAGCTGTTTCTACTTATCTCACTTGTCTATTTTGCTAGTTTTGCTCTATGAAAACTGATACACGTTGTAAGACCCCCCCCCCTCCCTTTTTTTCTTTTTCAACCATCGGGATCTTATGCCCAGAATTGCCGCTTTGCGGTAGCACCAACACTCGGGAAGCCCGCCACTACAAAGCGCCAACTCTGCCGGCCTTTTTCGATCACAAAGAGAGAGAAGTAAGTAAATACACTGATTGTAAACATGTCCACATAATCATATATGAATAAAATCATAGCAAGTCCATCAATATATAGAAAGTAGAAAGTACTGCAAAGAACAGTACAGATGAAATATATAAGCGGGCTCAGCCCGGTACATCAGAGTCCTCACTACAAATCACACATCGCGGAAGCTATAAGAAAGACTAATCACTCACGGAGCTGGTCACAGGCGCTCCGGAACTAGACTGGCCCACCTCCATGCGCACCGTACTCCGCTGGTGCTGGTCCTTAGACTGTTGGCCCCTGTCTCCCATCCGGAGCTCCTGTAATATTGTGGTTCGAAAACCATTTGTCATAAAGACTAAGCCCTATCATCCCCTACCCCTCCCCCCACGGCTCCTAGGCACTGAGCGGAGAGGGGGAAATGGAAGCTATAAGGTGGAGAATAAGTAAGGCGGGTGACAGCGGAACTAGTCTAACAGTAATCCTACGGTGTATGAGCAGCTAATCAGAATAAAGAACATCTAGAAATTCTACGTTAGTGAGCAGTAAAGTAGACATGTATCAAGTAGTATATATATATAAAGACAAACAGAAAATAAGTAAGTAAGTAACCTTAACTTATATGAATGCCTATACAAACTTATAAGTTAAGGGGTCTTCTACAAGGCTCCCATCATATAAAAAGTCCCATACTGATTTATACGTTGGGGTGTCGGTTGTATGCAAATATGAGTGTAGTGATATGTTATGCCATGATTCATGCAAGTGCAACTCACGCACACGACTCTATGCGCACAGACCTTTAGTTCCCCCTGTTCGGGCAGCTAGCTTCACTCCCAGGAACCTTCGTAGTGGCAAACGGAGACAGTGGGTCTGGCCCCCCCACTCCTAGGCGAGTATCCACACTACCGGGCCTAGCCCTTCCGTACGCCCCTAGAAGAACACAACCTAGAGTATCCACGTACTAATGCTGGCTGTATCCACCAGACTTTCTTTGGCTAAGTGTCCCACACCGCCGAGTCTACGTACCGACGTCGGTGTGAACGACAGTCAAATACCGAAGACCCAACACCTTATTATGTATTTATACCCTCGAGCCCTCGGCTCCCCGGACTGTCCCGCTCGTGAATCTACCTTCAGAAACTACCGACTGAATGACAATCAAACCAACCTAATCTACCTCCCTAACTACCGGGGTGTGTGAATGTGCAACCCTAGTTATACTAGTTGCTCTTTTGGTTTATTATTCCTACGATTTACGTTAGCCCAGGACTGCCCCCGGCATACCCCGTGAAGGGCTCTCAAAGGGCACTAGGAACTACGATGGGCTGAAGCCCAAAGCTCCCTTTCGCATGGCACTTAATATTATTGATTTCTACCCATTACCCGATCCCTTTCAAATTACTTTGGATCTAACCTAGTGTATTGAGACTCTTCCTCTCCAACCGGGGTGGACGAAATTTCGTCGGTCCCGAACACCACTTAACACTAGCCAATCTCACACTCTACTCATCCTGACTTCCATTAATGAACTTAATTTAAGTTACCCTATCCAAACCAGCACATTACCAAAATTCCATCTCCCCAAGTTCATTACTCACTCTAGTTCAGTTTCTGCAGTTTTACTATATGTAGACCTGATGGAGACGATGGCCCACAATATTTTGAGGACGGCGACGGCATGCTTACGGATGACCATGCGGAGCATCGGCATAATAACCGTCCAGAACGCAAACCCATATATTATTATTTAATAATAATTATTATTAATAAATTATTATTAATTAATAATGCATTTCTATGTTTGGTATTTTATGTCGCAATGTTATTTTCATTTCATGTGTGATGGGTGTTTATAACCATCATTTGTTATTTTATTTCATGCTCTTAATTATTGTAATTGTTATGTCATGATGGGTGCAAATAGCCATCATAAGTGGTTTAATTTTCTATGGTGGAGATTGAGTGGTGTAGCCTATATATAGGCATATATGTTTTATATTTTATTATTGAATGAATGAAAGAAGAAACCGAATTTCAAGATTGAAATCTCCTCCCTCTCCAAGGCAAATTTCGGCCATCCTCTAGTCCTCTTCTTCTTTGGCCGCCGGCCTCCAACTTCCCCTCCTCCTCCTCCCTCCTTCATATCTTCCTCTTCCTCTAGCTACCCGAGCCCTCCTAATCATCTACGAAGAAAACCGACCCCTTCCACCCAACAAGCCACCGGCCTCCTCCTCCCCTCACCAACCCGGCCACCCCCCTCCAAAACCGGCCTCCTCCCTTCATCACAATTCGAGCCCCTCCATCTTCCATAAAATCCTAGCCGCCAACCCCAACACCAACAAGTCTGACCCCCCTCTTCATCGCCTTCCTAAATCGACCACCACCTTCTATATTAATCCCTACAACCTACCATATTTGCCCTCTCCTACCATATTTATATATATTTGTTGCCAAATCTAGAAGACCTCCTCGTGGTGGATTTCCAATTACGGCGTGACGCGACGAAGGCAGGCAAGTTTCTCTCCTACCGGCGCGACTCTGGTGGAGTCATCGAAGAACGATCCTCGCCGAGAGAACCGGAATCATCCATTCCGGTTGGGTAACGAACTTTTCCACTCCCGTGTGTTCCTTTCTTTAGATAGTCTTGTGGTGGAATTTCTAGCGTTAATTTTGAAATCATTGAAACATCGTGGTTAGATTTCATTGTATTTGCGTTTTTCTTGGTTGATTTAATTTTCGTAAAAGGGTTTTGCGAGCCCTCGTTTTCTTTTGTTGGGAGAGATCTACCTTTTCCGAATCGTGTTTTATTCGGTAGATCTTTTTTGGTACAACACCGCTCGTTCGGATCCAATATTGGTCCTTTTAGCCAGAACGGATATTGGCTTATAGCCTCTATTCGGTCCTAGGTGGTTTGGCTACCCGTACGCTAACGTATAATTGATTGGACATAATAACGTGGTGCAGCGTAGAATGATTGTGTGAGCGTAGACTTTAGTTCGTGGAGAGATAGTCGTGTGCGTCCGTAATTATATTTCGGTCCAAACGTGTACGCCTACATCAATTTGGTATCAGAGGGAGGTTCTCGTCAATTTCCTAATTGGCACTCCTCCCCCTCTCAAAATTAAAAATTCAAATTTCAAATTTCAAATTTCCAATTTTAAATTTCAAATTTCAAATTTCAAATTTCAAAATTTCAAATTTCAAATTTCAAAATTCAAATTTCAAAATTCAAATTTTAAAATTCAAATTTCGAATTTTAAAATTCAAAAATAAAATTTCAAATTTCAAATTTCAAATTTCGAATTTCAATTTCAAATTTCAAATTTCAAATTTAAAATTCAAATTTCAAATTTCAAATTTCAAATTTCAAATTTCGAAATTTCAAATTTCAAATTTCCAATTTCAAATTTCAAATTTCAAATTTCAAAATTCAAATTTCAAATTTCAAATTTCGAATTTCAAATTTCAAAATTAAAATTTCGAATTTCAATTTCAAATTTCAAATTTCAAAATTTAAATTTCAAATTTCAAAATTCAAAATTCAAAATTTCAAATTCCAAATTTCAAATTTTTCTCCAAATTAAAACAAAATAAATTATTATTTTTTTGGTCTGCCAATAGCGGCTTAAATTTCTTATTTTTCAACAAAACATCAAAAAAAAATTTTATTAATAATCTTCATATTTTTTTTAGCAAGAAAATCTATTTTCTATAAGTATAACCCTAGTGGTTAAGCGGGAACAATTCCGACAATCCTAATTTATTTGGGTAAGTTTACTTTTCTTTGCATGTACACAAGTATCAGATCGAGTTTTCTCTCCGGTTCTGACGATTATGGCCTATGACGTTCACGTTTCCTATTTAGACTATTGGTATGATAAATCCATGGTTAAGCCTTCCCCTAGGCAAAGCCACATTAATCTTACCTATGATGGTTTAGGGTACCCTACAAATTTTAGGGATTGGCTTGAGGAGATAGAACTTCATTTTGACTGTCGCGAATGGGATGACCTCCAAAAGGTCCACTTCGCCCGAGAGCGGTTAATAGGTCGAGCCTAGTCATTCTGGATAAACGAAGAGCGTCGTGTTGGCAATTATACACACACGTGGTGGGCGTTGCGTAGCCTCCTCTCGGATCAATTTAATCCCACCAATCTCCGTACTACTAACGCCAAACCTTTGAGTGAGTATCGTTATGGAGCTAGTTCCATACCAACCATTAGGACTGACTATAAAACTAATGCCCAGATAAAACGGCATATTGTTGAGCGATCTCCGCCGATTATGCCTGTAGACCCTTTTGAGTCTCCCCCTGAGTTGTCTAGTCTAGTTGTTGACTCTCCTGTTGAGTCTAAGGTATTGTCTAGGATCGTGCCTGTCACTGAGGACGAGGCTGTTATCTCTGATGATGATAGCGACGATGAGGATATTGGTTACCCTAGTGACCTGGATGAGGATTTCACCACAGAGGAATCATCACCACTCCCCGTCGACGACATTTTGGAGCCTACGGTTACTCCTTCTATGATTACACCTGAGTCGGTAGGCATTTTACCTGATGATGAGAGTTTACTTAGTAGTGACTTAGGAGATGATCTGTTCGGACTCGAGCTGATTCCTCTTAGACAGAGATATTTTGAGGACTGTTCTGATGATCCTGATATATTGGATGTTCTGACTGATTGGGAAGACTTACCGTGGGTGAACGAGTTATCTTTGGATGATTTTAGTATTATGAGCCCGAACGATATTTCTTTGATGCAAACACCTTTATCTGACGTTCCTGATTTAAAGCTTCAGTCGGGCTCAATTTTACCCTTGACTGAGAACATAATTGATTCTAAATTAAATAACTTGGATAGTGTGTCAGAAGAAATTATAAGCAAGGAAGTTGCATTATTGGATGACTTTTTGGATTGAACCCCGGGTTTGATTTTATTGACTCGTCCCTCTGACCCGTTGACTCGACGTACTGATCATTTAGGGCATGAGTGTAGTACGATTAATTTCAGGAGTTCTACGGTGCCCCCTGAGTTCATTCTGCCAGTACCCCCAGATGAGGTCCCGTTAGTGCCCCAAGATCTCGTATTATTGTTGCCGACCTATGACCCGACCACTGATTCTGAATTACATGATATATCTAATGAATTGGTAGACATGTCGGACGAATTTTCTGAAAGGGCGAATCCATTGTTTGAATTTTCATATGACTTTAATGTCTTGCAACCGGGTGATCTTTCTTGGACGTTAAACCCGTGTTTCGACATTGAGAATGACTTAGCTCCTCCTTTGGACATGTCCCCTTTGACGGCCTATTACCCTACGAGTCCATCGTTGGTCACACCCTCGGATGTTTTAGATTTTATGTCTGTGGCGACTATTTCCTTTATCCTAATTTTATCCTCCATGAATTTTAAAGAAAATCATTTATCGAATTATACGTTTAGGATAGGGCCGCTTATAGTGCCTCCTGATGAGATTCCCTCGGCGCCACCAGATTTAGTTCCGTTGGTACCGCCTTATGTCGTTCCGTTACCAATGAATGCACTAAGTACGTTGAGAGAACTAAGTTGTCAACCTAAATCACCTAGAGGGGGGTGAATAGGTGAAATACGTGCCAAATGCGGAATAAAAAAATTAATACAGCACAGATAAGTAATCAAGCAATCACACAGACAACAAGAGATTTATAGTGGTTCCCCAATCTTGGGTATGTCCACTTTCCTCACTGATCTAGGAAATCACTAGACTCGGCTACTCCACTATCTCGGATTGCAAACCAACCCTACACCTCAGAACTATGTTCCTACAAAACTCGATCTCAAACGGATCTACACTCGGAAGATAAAACTTCCTACCACTCGAAGATAGATCTCCTACAATGAAATTTGTTTGAAAAGAAAAACACAAACAACAATTAGCACAGATCTGGATCTTTGACTTTATCTTCTTCTTGAGAGCTTTTCGGTTTGAACAGAAACAGTTGAAGAAGACTTGAGAGAGATCCACGATTCTGAGATCTGGAATCACCACGATCAAGAAAATAAATCAGAGACGATGAAGCATGGAGAGATCGGATGATTCTTCTTGAGTCTGGATCGCTTGAGAATTAGAGATCGATAGCTGCGGCAGAGAGAAGACGATCCAGAGCTTCTTCCGAAAACTTTAATGGCGGCGGATGGAAAGATTAGGGTTTTCGGGATTTTCTCTTTCTTAAAAATAATCTCTATAAACGCGTGTATTTTGTCAAATCTGAAAAGACCTATTTATAGGCGGTCTCCAACGGTCATAAGCATAATTAAGGATGACACGTGGACCAATCAGAAAGGACTTTTTGAAAATACATAAAGAAACTTGACTTAGAGAAATTCAGGAATTCGAACAGACACACTCGAGAGACAGAGACATACTCGAGTAAGAGGTTACATACTCGAGTGGATATGAGGGATATACTCGAATATAAAGATAGAAATTACTCGAGTGCTGCAGGGATCAATACTCGAGTGACTTAGAGAACCTACTCGAGTATGAGCAAATATACTCGAGTATAAACACTTGGAAAAATTTCTCAGATAAAACTTAAAGAGCTACTCGAGTATAAGAGTTTGATATACTCGAGTATAGGGAAGATATCGAGTATCTTAGGAAAACTACTCGAGTGATCACTAACCTACTCGAGTATGAAAATCAATCTACTCGAGTACAGAGTTACTTACTCGAGTATTTCAGAGAACTACTCAAGTATTTCAGAGAACTACTCGAGTATGTGGACTTAGAAACTTTCAAGGATAAGAAGTCCAGATCTACTCGAGTTCAAACAGAACGCTTACTCGAGTAACTAACCATCTACTCGAGTATAAGGTATTACTTACTCGAGTGAAAGAAAATCTACTCGAGTATAAGCTTTCATACTTGAGTATATAGAGAATCCACTCGAGTAAGTAGCCCAACCTACTCGAGTACAGACTCACTTACTCGAGTATACCAAAGAAGTACTCGAGTATGTGGACTTAGAAAATTTCTTCTGAGATAGACTTCAATACTCCATAGGTCCAAGTGCATGTTGATGAAGTGTGTCCCAATAGAGAGGCTATACATGAGCCAACACCTTGGATCACACAATGAGGAATTACATTGTATGGTCCTGTGTTTGGTGGCCCATTATAGACTTACATTGGTCTACACTTGGCAATAAGAACCTGCACACATACAACTCAAACACAATATCAAATACACCTTAATTCATCTTAGTTCAAGGTCGTACTTCCTACAAATCTGAGGTATTGTGGAGACAAATCCCAACAATCTCCCCCTATTTGTAGATGTCAGCACCCTCTACACTAAGGTTAATTACTTAGAGTAAAAAGAACAACTAAATATATACTGAAAAAAATGAAACAGGAATAATAAAGATGGCCATAATTAGAATCAAATATATATATATATAGAAATGATTTCAAAAGATTAAATGTCCATATCTGCATCCTCATTCACTCAAGAAGGGGCTCCTCTATGCAGTCTTTCTCTTTTAAGCTCTTGCCTCTCCAGGTAGCTGAAAGGTTTGGGAAAATAGGTCTTGGGCCTTGGAGGAGCAGCTTGATTGTTATATCCCCAATTTTTGGCATGCAATCTGATTTTGATTTGAGATACATCATACGCTTTCCATTCTGCGTTGCTATAGTAGTGATCTCTATTTTCACCAAAATCTGTTACCAGCTTCAAGGTATCAAGGATAAGAGACTTGGAGGTAGGACTCCAAACTTCTGTATGAACAACTTCTGGTCTACCTTCTGTATCTGGGGCAGGCTCTCTCCTTGGTGCAGAACGGCTAGCAGAAGCGCCGTCACCATATTTCCTTTTCTTTCTAGGGGCACCCTGAGAACTTGGAGGAAACTCATCTTGCCACATATCAGCATAAGAAAGAGGAGGCTCAGTCATGTCACCAGTAGGTCTAGGTGAGAAGACTGGCACATACTCTGGAATGTTGGCCCTAGCTGGAAAGTTAGCCTGATCTGGAGCACCTGAGGGAGGATGTTCTTCAAGAGGATCTAGGACCTTTGGAATAATGGCAGGGTTAAGTTGGGAGTTGGGAAAGTTCTGATTATGCACCCATATAGCAGTGTCATAGATATAGAATTTTACAGATTGAAGTTGAGCAAGGATGTCTGCTTTCATTTCTTTGACTAGACTATCCACAGATGCTTGAGATTATTCAGATATTTTTTCAACTTGTTCTTTGACTATCTTCTCCCCCTTGGTGATATCTACTGAGAGTTGGGCAATTACTTCATCTCTAAAGGTTCCAACTTCGTCACAAACTTTCATAACATTTGCGGCAGCATCCTTTTCCAATTGAATCTGATTATTTGCAACTGTTTCAGCTTGATCTTTGAGTACACCTATACTGGTGATAGTATGATCTAGGGCTTTGCCACCCAACTGAAATAGTCTCTTGAGCTCATCAGTGTTTGCTTGAATTTCAGCAAAGCCTCTACTCATCTCAGTTTTAAGAGTAGAGATCTTGTTGTTTACTGATGCCAGAGAATCATCGAAGTATTTTCTCTGTTCACGGAACATTTGCCCAATCTGACTGACTAAATCTGAGGAGCTAGAGGGATCTGAGGCTGGGGCAGAGGCTGAGGGAACAGGAGCAACCCAGGGGGGAATTTCAGTAATCACAACTGAGCTTTCAGCTCTCTTGAAGGGTGGTATCACAACTGAATCTTCTGTATTGATGAAAGAGGGAAGAGAGAAGTCTAGTGTCCTCAGAGGAGCATCCACTGGTTCTGGAGACATGTCCTCGTCATCAGACAGTAGATTAATCTCTGGCTGACCTTGTTGTTTATCAGGGGACTGAGCAGGAGAGGTAGGGGTACCTTTGCAGGGGAGGGAGAAGGATCCTTTGCAGGGGAGGGATAAGGATCCTTAGCAGGGGAAGGAGAAGCTTGAGAGTGATCCTCAGGAGATAGCATAACTGAATCATCTTGAAACACTGGAGCATCGGACCTGAGTTCATCAATCAGTCTGTTAATATCTTCAGCAGTAGAGAGAAGGTTTCTTGAGCTTGAAATTCTGAGGTGAGATCTTCTTGAGGTGGAGAAGGAGGAGTAGGATCTTAGATCAGATCTTGCTGAGAAGAGTCTTCTGAAGCTTTGTGCTGAGGATTAGATGAGGCGGGCTCCCCCTCAACTATTGTACCCGAGGTGGTAATAGTGTGATGTAAAGGAGGAGATGGAATCCTGTCATCTGAGACAAGGGGCTCTCTGGGCTCATCTTCTGAGGTAACAGCTGCTTTTGAGGCTTGAGCAGTGTTGAGGAGTTTGATTTCATATCTTTGGATTGAGAGGATGGATACTTTCTTCATATGATGGAGGGGAGTGCCTTTAGATAAATCAAACACTGTAGGATTAATCTCATGGAGGAGGAGTGAGATAATCCTGGCATAGCTTGTTTTTTTCACACTTTCTCTGATTTTGTCCAGTGTCATCATTCCAAACTGGAATTTCTTCCGGCAGACTATGGCTTGCATAACGTCAAAAAGATTTTGGGAAATTTCTCTGAGGGAATAGGTTTTGCATAGAAGAACTTTGGCAATCACATCCACAAGAAATTTGCCCTCTGAATTGTAATCTGCACGGCGGAACGAATATGCTTCATACGGGTTTATTCCACAGAAGAGGCTGGTTCTGTCAGAATCTTCAGGAGTCAGATCATCTTCTTCATCCACCACTAGCAATTTTAGCAGAGTAGCTAAGGAAGTTTTGTCCAGACGGATTTTGATCCCACTGACCTTGGATTTTAGAACTGTACCATTGGGCTTGACCTTCAGATTTTTGTAGAATTCCTCGACTGCAGGGAAAACGACTTTGCACGGTGTATGGAGGATGAACGAGAGTCCGGCGGTGTCGAACAGAATTAGCAGGTTTCGGAAGTCATCGGAGAGGTCGGCTATACCTTCAGGGCCGAGCTCTGAGCCGATTCCGATCTTAGAGGAGGGAGCCATCGGCGATTCTGGAGTACGGAAGAGACGAAAATGACAGAGCTCTGCGGGTTCCGGAATATGAAGCGATGACGGCTACTCGGGAGAATGAGGAGTGGAAAGGATTTCCGATTTTTCTAAATATATATATGACCCTAATTAGGTTTAAGTAGGAGTGATAAGGATAAAATCATACCTGTTACGGAGCAGCAAACACTTTGGTGCGAATAAGAAAAAGAAAGGAGATTTTCAAATTACTGATTGCCGTATACTCGAGTATATTTCGCTATACACGAGTATGAGATGGAGTATACACGAGTATTAGATGGAGTATACACGAGTAGGTCGAGTACATACACGAGTAGATTACCAACTACTCGAGTATGGAAATTTTGTTACTCGAGTATTTTCCGTTTACTCGTGTATAAGTCTCTATATACTCGAGTATATTATTTTGAAGGACGATTTGCTTGGGAGAATTTTACTGCCACTGATATCTTCAACTCTGAGCCTGTCTTTGAATCCACCATCACTATTCCTCTTTGTTGAGCAGCCCGAGTTCCGTTTTGAAGAATGAAAACTTGGACTCCTCCAGCGGTTTGGTGAATATATCGGCAACTTGCCTGTCTGTGGAGACATATTGTAGATCTATGTCTCCGTTTTCCACATGCTCCCAAATGAAGTGATATCGAAGCTCTATGTGCTTTGTTCGGCTGTGGGAGACTGGGTTGTTGGCGATTACTATTGCGCTGGATGAGTCGCAGAACAGAGGAACGTTCTGGAACTTCATGTTATAGTCTTCAAATTGATTCTTGATCCATAGAAGCTGTGCACAACAGCTGCCTGCAGAGATATACTCTGATTCAGTCGTTGAGATTGCTACACAGTTTTGCTTCTTACTGCTCCAGTAAATAAGTCTCCTTCTGAGAAATTGGCAAGTCCCGGAAGTACTTTTCCTGTCGTCTTTGCTTCCTGCAAAATCTGCATCTGAAAATCCAATTAGTTCACTATCATTACTTCTTGGGTACCATAAGCCAAGATTTGGTGTACCTTTGAGGTATCTCAAGATTCGCTTTGCAGCAATGTAGTGAGATTCCTTAGAGTTCACCTGAAATCTAGCACATAGACATGTGGAAAATATTATGTCTGATCTACTTGCGGTAAGGTAGAGCAAGGACCCAATTATGCTTCTGTACTTGGTTTCATCAAAAGGTTTCCCTTTCTCATCCTTGTCCAGAGACATAGCTGAGGCCATTGGAGTCCTCATAGAGGTTGCATTCTCCATTCCGAATTTTTTAAGTAGCTCTTTGGTGAACTTGGTCTGTGAGATGAAGATTCCATCCTCAGATTGTTTCACTTGAAGCCCTAAGAAATACTTCAGCTCTCCCATACTGCTCATTTCAAACTTCCCTTGCATAAGTTTAGAAAACTTCTTGCAGAGGTTGTTGTTTGTAGAGCCAAAAATAATGTCATCGACATAGATTTGCACTAGCAAAATCTTGCCTTTTATTTCCCTAAGAAATAATGTCTTGTCTATCTTTCCTCTTGTGAACTTGTTTTCAAGAAGAAAGGTAGACAGCATTTCATACCAAGCTCGAGGAGCTTGTTTAAGACCATATAAGGCTTTTTGCAGTAAATAAACATGATTAGGAAAAGTTGAGTCAACGAAACCTGGCGGTTGCTCTACATACACTTCTTCCTTTATGTCGCCATTCAGGAAGGCGGACTTGACGTCCATCTGATAGACGGTAAAGCCCTTAAGTGCAGCATAGGCAAGGAATAACCTGATCGCCTCCAGTCTTGCCACTGGAGCATATGTTTTGTTAAAGTCGATTCCTTCTTCTTGACGATAGCCCTTGGTGACAAGTCTGGCTTTATTCTTTATAATTGTTCCATCTTCGTCCATCTTGTTCCGGTAGACCCACTTTGTCCCAATGACGTTCTTCCTCTTGGGTCTAGGGACAAGTGTCCAAACTTTGCATCGTTTGAACTGATTCAGCTCATCTTCCATGGCTAGAATCAAGGATGCGTCGGAGTTGGCTTCCTCAAATTTCTTTGGTTCAACCTGTGAAAGAAAACTTAAGTGTAAATTTTCGTTAGTTGTACCTCGACGAGTTCTGACGCCATCCCGAGGATCTCCTATGATTTGGTCTAAGGGATGATCCTTCACGTGTCTGAACTCTAGAGTCCTTGCATCTGGGATCTCTTCAGCCACTGGAGTTGCATATTCAGCTGGGATGTGTTCTTCATCTTGATCATCTACCTCTCCAATAGAGGTTGTAGAAGTGATCTTGATGAACGTCTCATCTTTATCTTGAGTAGGTTCATCCAAGCTGAGTTCCTTCATCTTTGTACTTGCATCTTCAATAGGCATACTAGAAGAGTTGCTTTGCAACAAACTCGTCTCATCAATTACAATGTGTACCGACTCTTCTACCACCAGAGTTTTTCTATTAAATACTCTATAGGCCTTACTATGGCTACTATAACCTACAAAAATACCTTCAAAGCAACTTGGTAGTGTGATACTTGCCGTTGTTAAGTACGAAGCACTTACAGCCAAAGATTCTAAAATATGAAATGGTTGGTTTCCTGCCTTTTAGAAGTTCGTAGGGAGTCTTATCATGGTTCTTGTTGATGAGAGCTCGATTTTGCACGTGACAAGCGGTGTTGACGGTTTCAGCCCAGAAATACTCTGGAAGTGAGGCATCACTCAACATGGTCCGACAAGCCTCTATGAGTGTTCTGTTCCTTCTCTCAGCTACTCCATTTTGCTGTGGAGTGCAAGGAGAGGAAAACTCATGAAAGATACCTTGACTTTCGCAGAATTTTGCCATGGCTCTAGACTTGAATTCCATTCCATTGTCACTTCTGATTTTGACTACGGAACAGTTGTATTCATTTTGGATTTGCCTAACAAAACTAGTGACAGTACTGAAGGTATCTGACTTGTGTTTCAGAAAGAACACCCACGCAAAGCGCGAGTAATCATCCACAATAACCAACGAATATTCCTTACCTCCCAAACTTCTAACTTGCAGTGGACCAAACAAGTCCATATGGAGAAGTTGTAAGCTTCTATTGGAATCCTTGCCTATTATGCTTTTAAATGAACTCCTTGTTTGCTTGCCTTTGATACAGGCGTGACAAAGACTGTCCGTAACGCACTTGACATTAGGTGCATCACGTACTAAGTTTTGAGAGAGTAGTTTATTAATAGTTTTGAGATTAATATGTGCTAGTCTCTTGTGTCATTGGTCAGCAAGAGATGCACTACTTTTTGCTAAAAAACACACTGGTGTGGAAGAGTCTATACAAATGAAGTTTAAAAAGAAAATATTTCTGCTTCGAGTGCCTGATAAAACAGTTTCCATGTTGTCAATCGATTTTATCAAACACTTGTCAGCATGAAATTCAACCACGTATCCTCTATCGCATAGTTGGATTATGTTGATGAGATTGTGTTCCAATCCTTCAACATAGGCTACATCCGAAAAGGATACGCTACCGTTAGTAATCATACCGTAGCCTTTAGTTATTCCTCGATCTGAACCTCCAAAGATGACCTTTGGTCCATTGCAGACTGAGGTGAAGTTCTGGAGTAGGCTCCTTGTCCCGGTCATGTGCCGAGAACATCCACTGTCCAAGTACCATATTGGCATTTTGGTGGTCTTTGGACATACCTGCAATTACAATCACTTAGCCTTAGGAACCCAAACAAGTTTGGGTCCTTAGTCTCGAGTTAGAATACTCCCCCTACGAGCATTAGCCTCATGAGTGGTCATTCTCATGTTGCTAACTTGAGGGGTTATAGCATTTCTAGGATTGAACCAACAATCGATGGCAAAATGACCAATTCTGCCACAGCACCAACAGTCGAACCTGTTGTATCTTTGCCTAGTGTATTCCTGCTTGATTTTCTGAAGTGATGGTCTAGTAGGAACTTCACTCTTGGAGGAGGAAGCTTCATGATGGTGGCAGCTACATGAAGTCTTCTCCTTCATAGGCTTTTCCACAATAGGTTTTACCTTTGGTGTCTTCTTGATGTTATGACCATGAGCATATGGTCCATAGTTCTGAAGTTGAATCTCTTCATAAGGTGCCTTGAAGACACTCTCGCCAAAGTTACGAGGATGAGTCCAACCTTGGTATCTTGACTTAGGCTTCTCGGGGATCGGCCTAGAGAAGTGTCCATAGGTGGACTCATAGTCGAATTCGTTCGTAGGAAAGATAACTTTCTTGAACAATACGGGTTCCAAGGGAGCTTTCCCTTTTTCTTCAGCTAGAGCCTTCTGGGCAGCCTTATTCTTTCTCTTGGCCTTGTTTCTCCTAGAAGATCTACTAGAAGCACCAATGTGGCATATACCAGCACCCTTGGCCTTAGCTGAGAACTCAGCAACGAGTGGAAGAACTGTCTTAGGCTTGGAGAAACTCTCAACAAGTTTCTTCTCAGCCTTGAGTTGTTGTTCCAATTCTTTGATGATTTCCTCTTTAAGGTCGAGGTGCTTAAGAGCTCGGTTGTATTCTTCCATAGCAGCATTGAGGTTCTCTTGAAGAGAGTTAGTCTTGGTGACTTATTCTCTCAAGCTGCTCTCACTAGCCTGTAGAGATTTTATCTCTTTGGCTTGAGTTTTCACTACTCTACGACATTTTTCGTAAGCTGCGAGTAACTCCTTATATTGTCCCATGAGTTCAGATTCATCCTCAGAGGAATAGCCCTCTTGCTCATTATCATCATCAGATTCAGAGAGAGGAGTGTGAGTTTTTACCTCCCCAGTGAACTGGGGGGACTTGTTCATCATTAGAGTGAGCCATGAGCCCGAAGTAGGCTTCCTATTCTTCACTCGACTCAGATGAGTCGGAGTCGCTGAGAGTTTTGCTCTTCTTGGCTAATAAGCTCTTCTCTGTCCTCTTCTTGTGGTATGAGGATTTCTTTTCCTCTCTTCTGCCACCCTCTTTCTTCTTGTGAGGGCAGTCCGCGATGACATGACCTGGCTTATTACAACAATAGCAAACGATGTCAGTTGAAATCTGTTTGTTCTATTTGGAGTTATACCTGTCATGGCTACTTGAGCCATTCTTTCGCTGATCACCGTCATGTCGTGATCTTCTGTATGAGGCATCCTTGCCTCTCCATTGCTTCTTTTTATTCAAGAATTTCTTGAACTGCCGCGAAAGCAATGAGAACTCTCCTTCAGATAGTTTTGAGCCTGAGGTGCTTTGCTCGGAGCCTTCTTCTTCACTTACTTCTTGAGGAGATGTTGGCGAGGCAGCTTTGCCCTTCCTTGAACTGTCAGCCTTTAAAGCAACCGACTTCTCTTTTGAGGAGAAGCGACTTTTCTCTTCTTTGACTTTTCTGGAGTTGATCTGCAGTTCATAGGACATCAACTTGCCAAATAGATTCTGTGGATCTGTCTCTGCTAGTCTGCCAAACTCTCGGATGGAACAGACTTTGTTGTCTCATTTTTTGGTGAGAGATCTCAGAAACTTATCATTCAGCTCCCCATTAGTAAAGACTCGGCCACACACTCTCAGTCCATTGACTATCTTAAAGAAGTTTTCAAATGTGTCAGCTATGGGTTCCTTATGACCTTGTCAGAAGGCTTCATACTTCTGATTTAAGAGAGATCTCCGATCATCCCTAACTTCCTCAGTCCCTTCCATCAGAGTCACCAGGGATTGCCACATCTCCTTGGCAGATTGGCAATGTATAAGATTTTGCAGCATTAAGTCATCGACTGCACTTGCGATAATATTTTTAGCTTTCTTGTCTAGGGAGACAAGTGCAATCAGGTCCTTATCCAAGTCCATCAACTTCTTTGGGACCTTTTTGGTTGGGTCTATTGTTGATGCAGTCATAGGAACATGCGGACCTTCTTCCACAATCATGAAGATCCGGGGATCTACTGCTTCCATGAAGAACTTAACTCTTTCCTTCCACATAGGGAAATTGTTCATGGTGCAGATAGGGAGCTTAGCAAAATCCTTAGTCTTACTCATGCTTGATACTTCTCTGGAGACAACTTGGTGAGGATTAGATCAAGGTGTTAACCTTTTAACGATCAACCTGCCTCTAATACCAATTGAGAGAACTAAGTTGTCAACCTAAATCACCTAGAGGGGGGAGAATAGGTGAAATGCGTGCCAAATGCAGAATAAAAAAATTAACACAGCACAGATAAGTAATCAAGCAATCACACAGACGACAAGAGATTTATAGTGGTTCCCCAATCTTGGGTACGTCCACTTTCCTCACCGATCTAGCAAATCAATAGACTCGGCTACTCCACTATCTCGAATTACAAACCAACCCTACACCTCGGAACTATGTTCCTACAAAATTCGATCCCAAATGGATCTACACTCTGAAGATAAAACTTCCTACCACTCGGAGATAGATCTCCTACAATGAAATTTGTTTGAAAAGAAAAACACAAACAACAATTAGCATAGATCTGGATCTTTGACTTTATCTTCTTCTTGAGAGCTTTTCGGTTTGAACAGAAACAGTTGAAGAAGACTTGAGAGAGATCCACGATTCTGAGATCTAGAATAACCACGATTAAGAAAATAAATCAGAGACAATGAAGCACGGAGAGATCGGATTATTCTTCTTGAGTCTGGATCGCTTGAGAATTAGAGATCGATAGCTGCGGCAGAGAGAAGACGATCCAGAGCTTCTTCTGAAAACTTTAATGGCGGCGGATGGAAAGATTTGGGTTTTCGGGATTTTCTCTTTCTTAAAAATAATCTCTGTAAACGCGTGTATTTAGTCAAGTCTGAAAAGACCTTGAAAGTGCAGGATAAGATCACTCCTAACTCTAGAGGGGGGGTGAATAGAGTTATTTAAAATAATTTTCCAAATAAAAACTTGCAGAGAAAATTTTACTTTACTTAGTGTAAGGTGCTATAGCAAATAATCAGAGTAAAAATAAATTCACAGCACAAAGCAAAACACAAAAAGAGACAAGCAATCCAGATGACACAAGGAGCTATAGTGGTTCCCCAAATCTGGGTACATCCACTCTTCTATCACCCTTGATAGGAATCCACTTCAAGATGAGTTGATCAGGTGTCTTGAGCACCAGAGAGTTTTTGATCAGGTTCTCACAAACCAACAGAAGCTGATTTTGACCAGGTTTCAGCAAAACCAAAAGTAACTTTTGAAGGGAGTTAAAACCCTGTACAGAAAGAAAAAGAAAAAGAAATGTTGTTGTCTTCTCTATTCAACAAGCAAAGAGAAGCAGAAGTGGATCTGAAGTTGTTGTCAAAGCTCCCCCTGAGATCAAGATGAGGTTCAGGAAGGAGAGCTCTGCACAAGGGTGATAGGTCTTCAAAGATCTGATTTGCTCCAGCAAAGGATGTTCCAAGAGAGTTGGATGGAGGTGTCTGAAGCAATCAGATTTTCTGTGAGAGAGTCTTTCAAAAACAATTTTTCCACAGAGAAAAAGATGAGAAGTCTTGTATTATTGTTCTCTTCTTGTTCTGTATATTCTCTGTATCTATTTCTTATTGGAATGAAAGAAAAAGAATTATATATATGAGTCTTCTTCTTCCTTTTTCTTTGATAGCCATTGGAAGTCAGCATTAATTGCTTTCCTTAACTGTCCATGCCTCAACGGAAATGACAGGCAGACATTCCTTAGAAAATTCCTTGAGCCATGCACCAGATATGCTGTAACGGCCAATAATTCTTCAGCATTAATTGTCTGTCAGAAGGAATTTGAATTCCTATCCAAAATCGACGGAAGTCTGGAAGGCGTCGAGCTCACAGAAAAACGTCGATCTGAGCACGACACACGTCGACCAGAGAGTGTTTTCTGTAAGCAGAACTGGGATCGACGGAACGTCGAGCTGAGGTCGACTCCACGTCGAGCTGAGGTCGACTCTGCGTCGAGCTGAGGTCGACTCTGCGTCGAGCTGAGATCGACTCTGCGTCGAGCAGAGGTCGACTCTGCGTCGATCTGAGATCGACTCTGCGTCGAGCTGAAGTCGACTATGCGTCGAGCTGAAGACTACTCTAACTAGCCTATGTGACCTTTATAACAACATGGAGGTCACAGCATACAATCCCTATAGAAATATAGTCATCCTGGTCCAAATAGTAATAGGGTGTTCCAACAATCTCCCCCTATTTGGATTAGGATTACTATTTACATGAATTTTAGGGAAACAAAGAAAAGAAATAAAGCAGATACAACACAAAATAATACAACCAGACATGACAGAATAATATGCAGCATATATAAAAAACTATATAGCAGCAGAATTGTTTAAATGTCCTGAGTCCAGAATATAGAAAGTGTCAGAATACCTTACTTTACTTGTCCTTTGATGCTTTGTCTTGATCACTCTTTTTGAAGATGATTTCTCTGTTTGGATTGGAAGCTTCCTTTTTAGATCTGAAGTCATCAGCTGCACCTAAAGATTTTTGATCTCTAGCACTGGGTGGTACAGCTGCAGGGTGGAGTTCCATGTATCTGTCTGAATCAAAAAATTTCTTTGAGCCATACTTTTCCAATTCCTCTCTTCTTTGTTCTGACATAGTACTGATATGAGATGTGTCCAGTCCTCTTTCTCTGGCTTTGTTGATCTCATTTAAGGCAGCCATTTCTGCCATCCTTGCTTTCCAGTAAGCAGGAGTCTTGGTAGGATCTTCAAAGGGAACAGCTGGTTCAAATTTGTTAGATGATGATTCTTGAGAAGTTCTTGGGGTGAGGTCAACTCTAGGCCTATAGGGATAGGGGCCAGAGGTTGGATCAAAGGTTCTTCCCCTGGACTGCCTGCCTCTATAATTTCCTCTTTGTTGACCTCCCCTTTGCTGGCTACCTTCTTGATGTCTTCTGGCTTGATAGGTTTTTCCATGAAGAGCTGAAGGGGCTGGTTTTGAAGAAAGACTAGCACCTGCACCTGCATCAGGAGGAGGTGGAGGTGGAGGCTGATGAACTGGTTTAGATGGACCTTCATTGAATTTTCTCTTCCTCTTCATTGCTTTTCTCTGATTCTGAGAGTACTGCATCCAAGGCTCTGTGATTTCACAATTATATTTGATGTAATAGGGAATGTCATGATCTGTAGCTCTGGCAGGAGGTACTCTTTTCATGGCTTTTGATCTGGCTTTCCTCTTCCTTGCAATAGTTGCAGAGGAGTCATCAGAATCTGTGGCAAACTCATCTTCAGAACTTTGTGATTCTTCATATGGATCTATATATTTTCTTTTGGAGAGGGGAAAGCTGATGGAGGCTGGAGCTGCTGAGGAGGAGACTAAAGGAAGCTCTGCTGTCAGTGGGGAGGAGGAAGCAACCACTGCAGGAGAGGGCACAGCCTCAGGAGCCATAGAGGCTGAAGAGGCTGGTTCCTGAAGGGCTTGGGAGATATGGGCCTCTGCAGCATCAGGTGTCTCAGTCACTTCACCTGAAGTCTCAACAGAAACTACCAAATCAAATCCAACACTAGCAGGAGCCACTGCTACCACTGCTATATCAGAAGTCAAGACCTTCTGAAAGGGGACAATAGCCCTGGACATATCTTCTTGAAGCTGTTCTTCTGTTTGAATAGAAGCTGCCAAAGATTGAATGTCTGAGGCACTGCTGATTTGTTGCTCTGAAACTGGAGGAGAGGCCTCAGATACCATTTGATCTTCTGCAGCAGACACTGTTTCTGAACAAGCAACTGATACTATCTCTGCAACTGATACTGTCTCTGAAGGAGTCTGAGCAATCTGAACTGAAGAAGGAGGCAGCTCTTCTTCTGCTGACATCTCCCCCTGCCTAGAATCAGTGGCAGCTGACTCTAGGCCCCCAGAAGAAGGGCATGCCAACTGAGAGGAAAGGGAGGAGACAGAGGCAGAAAGAGCTCTCAATGAAAGAAGGAGAGGAGCCAGCTTGGCATCCAAAAGGGAGGAGAGCCTAGGAGACAGAAGATCAAAAAGTTGATTGGCTAAGGGCAGGAGGGCTACTTGCTCAAGGGGAACTTGAGTAGAGGTAGAGGGAGTAGCAGAAGCTGAGAATGCAGAAGATGTTGAGAGAGGAGCAGACAGAGGAGGTGTAACTTGTTCCTGAATGGAGGAGAAGAGTAAGTCTGAAAAAGTAGATGGATGGAGGAAGTCATGAGGAGAGGAGGTAGAAGCATCCATGAATGAGTCTCCATGCATGTCAAATGAAAAGAGATCCTCATGAGGGGTGGAATCCAAGTTTATTGGAAGGAAAGTAGTTTGAGGAGGAAGGGAGGAGGCAATGGTAGATATGGAGGAGGGGAGAGTTAGAGAGGATGAGATAATTGTGGTTGAGGGGATGAAGGTGGATGGAAGGGTGAGGGAGAGAGATGGCATAATTCCTTCTTCTGGACCAGTGGACTGAGGGGAAGTGACCTCTATAGTCCTGGTGTCTACAGAGGATTTCATGGCTGCTGCTGCCCTGGGATTCACAATTCTCCTGTCCCATTTGCCAATTAAAGCACATGTGAGCCTCTTGGAAGCATTTATGTGCTTCTTTGAGGACACCAGCAGTTGGGGGCAGCAGTGGTTGAGAATCAACCCAAGAACTCTTCCAAAATGGACAGAGTTTTTATCCAACTTTTTCTTAAGCATATCAAACACAATTAATCCCCAGTTGGGATGTTTCTTATCCATTAGGGCAGCCATGAGGCAAAACTGATGCCTTGTTATTGCATCATGTGCAGTTCTCTTTGCACAGATCACCTTTCCAGTTATATCTGCTAATAACCTGTACTCAATTGCTAGGTTAATTTTAAGGAGTTTGGAGGGGTTACCAGCAGTATGCCCCATCCTATCCAGCATCAAGGTATATTCTTCCACTGATAGTTCTATGTCATCATCTCCAGCAGCAAAGTTGAAGGCTTCTGTAATAACCTGAGGTGAGATGGCTACCTCATTTCCTGAAATCTTCCCAGTCAAGATGTTGTTATCTGAAACGATTGCTGTAAGACACCATTCTTTAATTTCTGATTCTGGAAGGGGTATCCTGGTAGACATAAAGTGGACTAGTTGTTGCTCCTTGAAAAGAATCAGTATATCCAGAAGATGTTGTGGAGATCCATCAAAAGAATCGAAATCAATGTCGAAACCGGAGTCGAACTTCATAGCCGCCAGAGCTCCTGCTGTAATTGTCATTGTCCTGCAAAAGAAAGAATACCTTCCAAGATCAAAAGTATAGTATTTGGAGGGAGAAAGCTTGAGCAGAGAAATATGAAAGCGCAACTGCGAACGACGGAGAAAAAATGATTTTATACTTAGGGTTCGACGCAGAAAAGGAAAGAACGTCGAGCTCAGTTCGACGCTCTTGGGCTCTAGAGGAACTGAAACGACTCAACAGCGTCCAGCTTAGGTCGACGTTCGACGCTTTGGCTGAAGCTATACGTCGAGCTCAGGTCGACGTTGAACGAGGACGTCGACCGGGGAGAGAGAAACTCAAGAAGCCAGGGAGCTGTGAACTCAGTTCGACGCTAGAAGCTGAGTTCGACGTTCGACGCTTTTGAGGGCGACGGACCGTCGATCTCCGTTCGACGCAGCGTCGAGCTTAGTTCAGAGCTCAGAACAACCACTCAGACAGAGGAATTTTAAAACGAAATTTTTCCTATTTCTGTTAAGTATGGGTTTCAAAATCTTGGAGTTTTAATTTATGCTGTCTCCATCTAGCATTCCCAACTGATTGAGGAAAAAGAGGTGCTTCTTTTCATCCAAGGGTTTGGTGAAGATATCTCCTCTCTGTAGTTCAGTGGAAATGTATTCTAGTGCAATTTTCTTCTTTTCTACATTATCCCTTAAGAAGTGATGTCTGATTTCTATGTGCTTAGTCCTACTATGGAGAACTGGATTTTGAGCAATAGATATTGCACTGGTATTATCACAAAAGATTTTAGACATCTCTAAGTTGTACCCATAGTCTAGGAGCTGGTTTTGAATCCACAAAATCTGTGAGCAACAACTACCTGTAGCCATGTATTCAGCTTCAGCAGTTGATGTGGACACAGAGGTTTGTTTCTTACAAAACCAGGAGACAAGTCTATCACCAAGAAATTGACAAGTTCCACTGGTGCTTTTCCTGTCTACTCTACATCCAGCATAATCAGAATCTGAAAATCCAGTTAGATCAAATCCTGAGTCATGTGGATACCAGAGACCTAGATTAGGACAAATTTTTACATACCTAAGAATCCTCTTAACTAATGTGAGGTGGGACTCTCTAGGGCTTACTTGAAATCTAGCACAAATGCATGTGGCAAACATTATATCTGGTCTAGTAGCTGTTAGATAAAGTAATGAGTCAATGATTGCTCTATAGTTTGTCTGATCAACTGGTTTTCCAGATTCATCAGCATCTAAAACAGCATTTGTAGGCATAGGTGTTTTCATGGAGGAAGCTTCAGACATTCCAAATTTCTTAACCAGTTCTCTTGCATACTTGGTTTGAGAAATGAAAATGCCATCCACATGTTGTTTAACTTGCAATCCAAGAAAGAAAGCAAGCTCACCCATGCTACTCATTTCAAACTTTGAGTGCATAAGTTGTGAGAACTTTTTGCATAAGTTTGAATCAGTAGATCCAAATATGATGTCGTCTACATAAACTTGTACTAGTAGGGTATGGGACCTATGGGTTCTAACAAAAAGAGTTTGGTCTACACTACCCCTTTTAAAATCATTTTCCAACAAAAAATAAGCTAAGGTCTCATACCATGCTCTAGGAGCTTGCTTGAGACCATATAAAGCTTTATGCAGTTTAAATACATGATCAGGAAAAGTTGGAGAGATAAAACCTGGAGGTTGCTTTACATAGACTTCTTCCTTGATGTCTCCATTGAGGAATGCACTCTTGACATCCATCTGATATACCTTGAATCTCTTGTGAGCTGCATATGCAAGGAAGATTCTTATGGCCTCCAACCTTGCAACTGGTGCAAAGGTTTGGTCATAATCAATTCCTTCTTCTTGGCAATATCCTTGTGCAACAAGTCTTGCCTTGTTTCTCACAATTATTCCTTGATCATCCAATTTGTTCCTGAATACCCATTTGGTTCCAACAATTTGCTGGTTCCTTGGTCTTGGTACTAATTCCCAAACTTTATTTCTCTTAAATTGATTCAACTCTTCTTGCATTGCAATGATCCAGTTTGGATCTTGCTCTGCATCTTGTATGGTTTGAGGCTCAATTTGAGAAAGGAAGCAGGTGTGCATAATATTTTGATTAACTTGATTCCTTGTTTGCACACCCACTGAGATATCTCCAATTACTTGTGAGATTGGGTGATCTCTTGTTGTGGCTAGATCAACAAGGGTTGTTGATGAAGCACCAACCTGTGTTGTTGTTTCCTCTTGTGGAACAACAACTGGTTCTTCACTCTGTTGGCCCTTTGAACTTTCCAGAACTTGAAATTCCTCTTCATTGTCACTAAGTTCAGTGACTTGTTGAATTGGTGAAGGTGATGACCCTTTGTCTGTGATGGTAAGCTGCTTCAGATTTTCTGAAATTGAATGTTCCTGCAAATTGCTTATGGTAGAAGTCTCCTTCTCCTTATAAAACATGTTAGTTTCATCAAATGTAACATGCATGGATTCTTCAATTTTATTTGTGCACTTGTTAAAAACCCTATAAGCCTTGCTAGTCATGGAGTATCCCAGAAACACTCCTTCATCAGCTTTGGCTTCAAATTTAGCTAGGTATTTCTTGTCATTATTGTGAATGAAACAAATGCAACCAAAAATTTTGAAATAATTGACTTTAGGTTTCTTCCCTTTGAGTAACTCATAGGGAGTCTTACCCTTTAGCTTATGTATCAGGCTTCTATTCAGAACATAGTTGGAGGTGTTCACAGCCTCTGCCCAAAAGGTTAGAGGAAGGTGAGCATCTGTCAACAATGTTGTGGCAGATTCAATAAGGGTTCTGTTTTTCCTTTCAACTTCCCCATTTTGTTGAGGAGTTCTAGGAGCTGAGAAAGTATGCCTGATACCTTCATTCTGGCAGAACTCTAGCATAAGAAGAGAATCAAACTCTGTCCCATGATCACTTCTGATCAGGGCAATGTGAGTATTGAACTCAATCTGTATGCCTTTGAGAAAATCTGACAAAATCTTGAAGTTATCAGACTTCTTCCTCAGAAAGAACACCCAAGTGAATCTTGAGAAGTCATCTACAATTACTAAAGCATAAGATTTCCCTCCTAGGCTTTGTACATTAATTGGTCCAAAAAGGTCCATGTGCAATAAGTACAAGATTCTAGGTGAGTCACTCTTATTAAGTGACTTGAAACTGTTTTTAGTTTGCTTGCCTAATTGACAGGCCTTGCAAAGTCCTTCCTTCTTGTAGGGACCAGAAGGTAGTCCTCTAACAAGGTTGTCTTGGGATAACTTAGCAATGGTTCTAAGGTTCACATGTCCTAATCTTTTATGCCACAAGATGTTTGGTTTTGAAATGGAGTTAAACAGGCAAATATCTACTACAGGTGAATGAAAATCCACTAAGTAAATGTTACCTCTTCTGTTACCTGTCAACACAGTTGTGTTGTCCACTGACTGGACTTTGCATATGGCTTTGTTAAAGGTTACTTGGTATCCTTCATCACACAATTGACTGATACTTATCAGGTTGTGTTTGAGTCCTTCAACATATGCCACCTTTTTGAAAGTGACTAAGCCAATTTGGACTGTCCCATATCCTTTTGTAGTTCCAAAGCTTGAGTCTCCAAAAATTACTTTGGGTCCAAGCTTGGTTTTGAAGGAAGTGAGGTTGTCCTTGTCTCCTGTCATGTGCTTTGAGCACCCACTATCCAGATACCATTGATGGTTCTCACTTGGATAGGTCTTTACCTGCACAAAAACAGCTTATTTGTTTTTGACCCAGTTAACCTTGGGCCTAGGTTGATATCCCTTAAATTCTGAAATGAAGGACATCTCAGGTTGACTCTTATAGCCTACAGGATGATATCTTCTAGGAGGTATGATCCATTCAGCATAAGGGTTAAAGTAATGAGATGTGGAGCTAGAATTGAAATTTGAATTAACCTTTGAGAACTGGGTTTTGCTCTGAACTCGGCTCGACGCACGTCGAGCTTCGGTCGACGGACTCAAGTGAGTGCGTCGAGCTCCGTTCGACGGCAAGGTCTTGCTTTGTTCAGAGGGGAGAGGGCGTTGACCTGAGTTCGACATTTTCTTGCGATTACGTCGAGCTCTGGTCGACGTCCGTCGAGCTTTGTTCGACGTTTTTTGTCCAGTTTCCTGGGTTAAGTCAGCATTCTTCCTGGCCACTATCAAGACTCCTTTACCTTTCTCACTGGTAAATTTGATTGGAGTTGTCAGCACTGTGGGTTGGCTGGATGAAGCACCCAAGCCCAGTGAACCATTCAATCTTGAGTTCACTGTACTTGTGATGTCCATCAATTTGATACTTCTCCCATTAAGGGTTTCTTCAAATTGTTTGGCCTTAGATAGCTCACTTTTTAGTGAAGCTATCTCCTCCCCACACTGCTTCAACTCTTCTAAGAGTCTAAGATTATCTGAGTTAATGGATTTGCATTCAATTAATTGTTCATTTAGAGTTTTAATCAGCTTTTGAGACTCAATTAAGTCAATGCACATAGATTTAAACTCAGATTTGAAATCATCAGAAGTAAAGTCAAATGAATCTATTACCTGATCCTCAGTAAGTTCCTGATCAGATGGGTAGTCAGCATCAGGCTCTGAATTAGTGTTCTTTTGAGATGCACTGATGGCCATCATACAGAATCCCTTTTCTTCTGCATCATCCTCATCATCACTAGAACTGGATGATGAATCAGACTCATCAGAGTCACTCCAGGATTCAGCCACAAATCCTTTTCTGGTGTACTTGCTGTTGCTTGAGGAAGGCTTGTCATGGTATTTCCTTGACTCCTTATCCTTCCTTTTATCCTTTCTTTCCTTCTTGTCCCTTCTGTCCTTGTCTTGATTTTCTGGACAGTTTGGGAAGATATGTCCTGGTTTCCTGCAACCAAAGCAGATAATATCTTTATTATTGGATCTGTCATACCTTGGCTTGTCTTTGTCTTTGGATGACCATCTTCTGAAGTTCCTTCTATTTAGCTTATTGAACCTTTTGACCAGTAGGCTCATAAGCTCTTCATTTCCCAACACCTTTTCTTTAGGTTCTTCTTCCTGTGCTTTGAAGGCAATGGTTTTCTCAGCCTTCTCTGTTGGTGTGGATGTCTTCTGCTCTTCTTCTCTCTTCTTAATAAATTGCTCATAGCTCTTGAGCTTTCCTAGAAGAGCTTCTGTGGATAACTCACAGACATTTCTTCCATCTTTAATTGACCATATTCTTGAGTCCCAAGAGCTAGGGAAACAAGTCAGTATCTTGTCATTTATCTCAGTAAGAGATATGTCCTTCTCTAGTGATCTAAGTTCACTTATGATTAGGCTCAGTCTGTTGTACATGTCAGCAACTGACTCAGACTCTGCCTTTTTGAAGTTCTCATACTGTGTGATGAGGTAGGATCTCCTATCCTTTCTTTCATCTGCAGAACCTGATACAATTTCTGAGAGTTTTTCCCAGATCTCCTTGGCAGTATTGCAATCTGCTACCTTCTGGAAAATGTCATCTGACATGGTTTGAGCCAAGATGTTCATGGCTTTAGCATCTGCTGCCTTCCACTTCTTTATGTCAGCATCAGTCCCTGAAGGAGGAGGAACAGCTGATGTACTTGTTCCTGTGGGAGGTCTTGGACAATCTGTCAATACAGAATTAAAGATGTCTTCATCAAAAGAGTTCATATATAGTCTAATCCTTGCCTTCCATAGTGCAAACTTGGATAGATTGCACATAGGAGGTCTGGTGCTAGCAAAGTCCTTGTTTTGTGCCATGAGTTTTAAAAGATAAGTAAAACTAAGAAAAATAACCCTTTGAGAGAAATGATCTTATCAGAGATCTTTTGATCCAGGTGTTAGCCTGTATGAATGATCAACCTGCCTCTGATACCAATTGAAAGTGCAGGATAAGATCACTCCTAACTCTAGAGGGGGGTGAATAGAGTTATTTAAAATAATTTTCCAAATAAAAACTTGCAGAGAAAATTTTACTTTACTTAGTGTAAGGTGCTATAGCAAATAATCAGAGTAAAAATAAATTCACAGCACAAAGCAAAACACAAAAAGAGACAAGCAATCCAGATGACACAAGGAGCTATAGTGGTTCCCCAAATCTGGGTACATCCACTCTTCTATCACCCTTGATAGGAATCCACTTCAAGATGAGTTGATCAGGTGTCTTGAGCACTAGAGAGTTTTTGATCAGGTTCTCACAAACCAACAGAAGCTGATTTTGACCAGGTTTCAGCAAAACCAAAAGTAACTTTTGAAGGGAGTTAAAACCCTGTACAGAAAGAAAAAGAAAAAGAAATGTTGTTGTCTTCTCTATTCAACAAGCAAAGAGAAGCAGAAGTGGATCTGAAGTTGTTGTCAAAGCTCCCCCTGAGATCAAGATGAGGTTCAGGAAGGAGAGCTCTGCACAAGGGTGACAGGTCTTCAAAGATCTGATTTGCTCCAGCAAAGGATGTTCCAAGAGAGTTGGATGGAGGTGTCTGAAGCAATCAGATTTTCTGTGAGAGAGTCTTTCAAAAACAATTTTTCCACAGAGAAAAAGATGAGAAGTCTTGTATTGTTGTTCTCTTCTTGTTCTGTATATTCTCTGTATCTATTTCTTATTGGAATGAAAGAAAAAGAATTATATATATGAGTCTTCTTCTTCCTTTTTCTTTGATAGCCGTTGGAAGTCAGCATTAATCGCTTTCCTTAACTGTCCATGCCTCAACGGAAATGACAGGCAGACATTCCTTAGAAAATTCCTTGAGCCATGCACCAGATATGTTGTAACGGCCAATAATTCTTCAGCATTAATTGTCTGTCAGAAGGAATTTGAATTCCTATCCAAAATCGACGGAAGTCTGGAAGGCGTCGAGCTCACAGAAAAACGTCGATCTGAGCACGACACACGTCGACCAGAGAGTGTTTTCTGTAAGCAGAACTGGGATCGACGGAACGTCGAGCTGAGGTCGACTCCACGTCGAGCTGAGGTCGACTCTGCGTCGAGCTGAGGTCGACTCTGCGTCGAGCTGAGATCGACTCTGCGTCGAGCAGAGGTCGACTCTGCGTCGATCTGAGATCGACTCTGCATCGAGCTGAAGTCGACTATGCGTCGAGCTGAAGACTACTCTAACTAGCCTATGTGACCTTTATAACAACATGGAGGTCACAGCATACAATCCCTATAGAAATATAGTCATCCTGGTCCAAATAGTAATAGGGTGTTCCAACAGACCTATTTATAGGCGGTCTCCAACGGTCATAAGCATAATTAAGGATGACATGTGGACCAATCAGAAAGGACTTTTTGAAAATACACAAAGAAACTTGACTTAGAGAAATTCAGGAATTCGAACAGACACACTCGAGAGACAGAGACATACTCGAGTAAGAGGTTACATACTCGAGTGGATATGAGGGATATACTCGAGTATAAAGATAGAAATTACTCGAGTGCTGCAGGGATCAATACTCGAGTGACTTAGAGAACCTACTCGAGTATGAGCAAATATACTCGAGTATAAACACTTGGAAAAATTTCCCAGATAAAACTTGAAGAGCTACTCGAGTATAAGAGTTTGATATACTCGAGTATGGGGAAGATATCGAGTATCTTAGGAAAACTACTCGAGTGATCACTAACCTACTCGAGTATGAAAATCAATCTACTCGAGTACAGAGTTACTTACTCGAGTATGTGGACTTAGAAACTTTCTAGGATAAGAAGTCCAGATCTACTCGAGTTCAAACAGAATGCTTACTCGAGTAACTAACCATCTACTCGAGTATAAGGTATCACTTACTCGAGTGAAAGAAAATTTACTCGAGTATAAGCTTTCATACTTGAGTATATAGAGAATCCACTCGAGTAAGTAGCCCAACCTACTCGAGTACAGACTCACTTACTCGAGTATACCAAAGAAGTACTCGAGTATGTGGACTTAGAAAATTTCTTCTGAGATAGACTTCAATACTCCATAGGTCCAAGTGCATGTTGATGAAGTGTGTCCCAATAGAGAGGCTATACATGTGCCAACACCTTGGATCACACAATGAGGAATTACATTGTATGGTCCTGTGTTTGGTGACCCATTATAGACTGACATTGGTCTACACTTGGCAATAAGAACCTGCACACATACAACTCAAACACAATATCAAATACACCTTAATTCATCTTAGTTCAAGGTCTGACTTCCTAAAAATCTGAGGTATTGTGGAGACAAATCCCAACATACGTTTACGCAAGATTATGCTTGCCATGAACATTATTTACGTAAGCACTTTAGTGAAGCGCTGCCCACGTCAAAAAATCCTTATCCATTTCTTGCTAGCTTACATAAAAGGGCGTCTTACGGTATAATTGGCGATTTTGTTTTGGTGCGTCTTGTCCCTGAACGGTTGCTTTCGGGCACTATAGAAAGTGGGCGAGTTGGTGAGCTGCACCTTTTACGGACATTAATGAAATTAGGAGAACACGCATTTCTTTTGAGGTTTTCCACTGATTGGGGTAATACCCCTATTTATAATGTTTCTGATTTAACGCTGCATGTTTCTCCACCACTTGAATTATCTGTCTGTCCGTTTGGTTCCACTTCGTTCTCTCATGGTTTGGGTAGTGAGTTTGGGCTTGGATCGCTTTCTTCTTCGGTCTTCACTGGAGGTACGTTGGTAGTTGATGTTGAAACTTTTCTTCCTTTATTGCCTAATGCTTTTTCAAGGGTCCCCAGGACCAACATTTTGCATGACAGGATACTCCAGGTTGAAGTGCTCTCTTCTCCAAGTGGTGTTGTTCGCTGCTACGTGTCTTTTGTGGATGATGCTCTCTTACACCGGTACTCTCAGACCAACTCATCGGTGATGATCAGTACTTTTGAGCGGGGGAGGATTGATGGAGATGACGGCCCACAACATTTTGAGGACGGCGACGGCATGCTTTCGGATGACCATGCGGAGCGTCGGTATAATAACCATCCAGAACGCAAACCCATATATTATTATTTAATAATAATAATTATTAATAAATTATTATTAATTAATAATGCATTCCTATGTTTGGTATTTTATGTCGCAATGTTATTTTCATTTCATGTGTGATGGGTGTTTATAACCATCATTTGTTATTTTATTTCATGTTCTTAATTATTGTAATTGTTATGTCATGATGGGTGCAAATAGCCATCATGAGTGGTTTAACTTTCAATGGTGGAGATTGAGTGGTGTAGCCTATATATAGGCATGTATGTTTCATATTTTATTATTGAATGAATGAAAGAAGAAACCGAATTTCAAGATTGAAATCTCCTCCCTCTCCAAGGCAAATTTCGTCCATCCTCTAGTCCTCTTCTTCTTTGGCCGTCGGCCTCCAACTTCCCCTCCTCCTCCCTCCTTCATATCTTCCTCTTCCTCTAGCTACCCGAGCCCTCCTCTTCCTCTACGAAGAAAATCGACCCCTTCCACCCAACAAGCCACCGGCCTCCTCCTCCCCTCACCAACCCGGCCACCCCCTCCAAAATCGGCCTCCTCCCTTCATCACAATCTGAGCCCCTCCATCTTCCACAAAATCCTAGCCGCCAACCCCAACACCAACAAGTCCGACCCCCCTCTTCATCCCCTTCCTAAATCGACCACCACCTTCCATATTAATCCCTACAACCTATCATATTTGCCCTCTCCTACCATATTTACATATATTTGCTGCCAAATCTAGAAGACCTCCTCGTGGTGGATTTCCAATTCCGGCGTGACGCGACGAAGGAGGGCGAGTTTCTCTCCTACCGACGCGACTCCGGTGGAGTCGTCGAAGAACGATCCTCGCCGAGAGAACCGAAATCATCCATTCCGGTTGGGTAACGAACTTTTCCACTCCCGTGTGTTCCTTTCTTTAGATAGTCTTGTGGTGGAATTTCTAGCATTAATTTTGAAATCATTGAAACATCATGGTTAGCTTTCATTGTAGTTGCGTTTTTCTTGGTTGATTTAATTTTCGTAAAAGGGTTTTGCGAGCCCTCGTTTTCTTTTGTTGGGAGAGATCTACCTTTTCCGAATCGTGTTTTATTCGGTAGATCTCTTTTGGTACAACACTGCTCGGTCGGATCCAATATTGGTCTGTTTAGCTAGAACGGATATTAGCCTATAGCCTCTATTCGGTCCTAGGTGGTTTGGTTACCCGTACGCTAGCGTATAATTGATTGGACATAATAATGTGGTGCAGCATAGAACGATTGTGTGAGCGTAGACTTTAGTTCGTGGAGAGATAGTCGTGTGCGTCCGTAATTATATTTCGGTCAAAACGTGTACGCCTATATCAAGACCACCCTATATTATATGATGTACATAATAGGAGTTTCTCCAGATATTCATCCAAAAGCCTTAAGTTATTTACTGGGAGTCTATCATGACATGATTAGCCTAGGTTCAGAAATTTATAATTTTCTTAATTTATTTGGTGTTTAATTAATTTCCTCCAAAACTAAACCATGGGTGATTTGAACATGAAGTATCCTTTTAGGTATGATTAAAGCCCCACAAAATTATGATAAATACTAGGCAGTAACCTGACAGTAACTTCAAATCTCTTAGAAGTTTTACCATATTTAAACCCTTGATCCTTAATTGTGAACATATTCACCAATTAACCACTTAGAGAAGTAAATACTATAAATAAGCTTCAAAAAATTCCAAGAAAATTCAAGTATAGTTGTCGTGCCTTAAAAGTAATACTGACAAGGTTTCCAAATTTTTAAGTGAGTATTAACCTCAAAATCTAATTTTGAAATATAACCCTCTTTCTTAACTAAACAAAGTAACCTCTACAAATATTCATCTAAAAATTATGAATTAATTTATACATCAATGTGTTGACCTCATAACTCTACTGATCAAGTTACATAACTTTCCAACAATATATAATCTCTGAATCAATTTTTGAATAGAATTGCATTACTAAAAGCCTGTAAAGAAAGTACTAAAAATAAACCTCCAAAAATTATAATAAAATTCCAGTGTAATTATATTAGGCTAAAACACTCTCTGCCAAAATTTCATAGAGATCAAGTAACCACCAAGATCATTATAAATAAAAGCTTATTGGGTCAAATTTATGAATTATATGATAAGGACTTGAAATGCTATCCCATAAATTACAAAACAAATACCAGAGGACTTGGGATACCCTAGCATCCACTCTACCAAATTTCAAGCTCATACAAGGGCATTTGACCCCATGCCCTTCACAACCCTCAAAAGACCATCCTTAGGGTTTGACCTTGGGTCCTATGGCAATTCTGCCCCGATCCACCTCAAAATCCATAAGAGGGTGCTAGGAATCAAGACTAGTCAGTGGTCAAAATCTCAGCCTCTATTAAGATGATATGATCACTCAAATCACAAAGTACACTCTTGACCTAAAAATCGCTTAATAGGGCAAAGCTTAGGTTTGTTCATTTCTAATCTAAAACATCTCCAAATGAGATGAAAAATTATACAGATCCTTATGATGAACCCAGGGACCACTCACCAAAATTTGGGAGGGTTTGGAAGTCATTAAGCAATCTAATTAATTTACCCTATGATTATTAAATTATTTCTAAAAACTATAAAAAAATATTCTCCAAAAATTCCCATTTTTGGACAGGCCCTATATATAGCTAGGTTAGACTCCCTTCCCAAATTTCAGATCCTTTGGACAAGGGATGAAGGGTGGGCACACATTTTAATCTCTGCTTAGCTCTAGGTATAGATCCCACCAAAAGAGGTGCCCTGGTCAAACCAGTTGACCAAATTGACCCAAATCAATTTTAAAATAAAGTAGACCCATAGGAATACAAATTATATGTTGGCCATTTCCTCATATAGAGCCTCTAAGTATTTTTCCTTAATTTTTCTAAGTGATTGTTATTTCAGTATAAAAAATCATTTTTAAAAGAGAGAATAATTATCCAGCACAGATCTTGAAGCAGATCAACCAGTGCTGGGTCGTCTTATTCCTCCAGCCTAGGGTCATGATTGGCCGAACCTGGAGCGCATTCAAGATGCTGCCGCCGGCCATCCAGCCTCCTCCCTGGCCGACCATCGCCACCACCACCTCCGTTGAGGTGGTGGTCATCGCCGGGCGGCGGCGCGGCCGCCGGAGAGGCGGAATCTGGCGAACCCGAGAGCTAAAATTTGTTGCGGGAAAAACCAGGAAGAGGAGCCCTTCCCGATCGAGCTCCATTGAGCTCGATTATCAATCCTAAAGAGTTCTAAGATCTACCCGTAGAAAGAGAGGAGGGGAGGACCTTGTTCGCGGGCTGGAGGCGTGCATGTCGTCGGGATGTCATTGGCGCGGTGGTGGCGTCGCCGGAATTCTTCTACAGCACAGTACAAGCTCCAATCCGTCGGGTCAGGGTGGAAACTTCATCTCTGAGTCTAGGGAGCCTTTTTAAAGAGAAGAAATGGGGAGCGGGCGGGTATAGGCTGTCCAGCCATTAATGCTTCCTTAAGAGCATGCTTCGGCCATGGTGGAGGGGAGATGAAACGGCCCGAAATAGCTGGAGGAAGGCTGGAAACTCCTCCTCTCCCCATGAGGACTTGAATCCAGCCGTTAAAGAGGAGGGGAAGGGGCCACAACATCAAGTGCTATTTATGGCTGTGAACGCCGGTTTCCGGCCATGGCTGTGGCTCCTCCTTGTTTTCAAAACTGACGGCCACGTGGCATTGACCGGTCAACATTTTTAAAATAAGACTTAATTGGGCCTTAATAAGAGAAACGACCTAATAATGCATTCGAGCCCACTATCTAGACCGGCCCGGTTCAGCTGACCATCAGCCAAGCTAAAACCGCCAGAAAAAGTCTAAATAAAATGGCATTGAGTGAGCTCAGCTCACTCAACTCCATCCAAGCTACGGCGTTGAGTGAGCAGAGCTCACTCAAGGATACGGCATTGAGTGAGCTCTGCTCACTCAACGCCATCCAAAATAAATCCCTTAAAGACTATGTCGTTGAGTGAGCTCAGCTCACTCAACGCCATCCAGATTATGGCGTTGAGTGAGCTCTGCTCACTCAACGCCATCCAGCCTACTCAAGGTTTCATTGAGTGCAATCTGTGCACTCAACGCCGTCTAGCTTATGGCGTTGAGTGAGCTCTGCTCACTCAACGCCATCCAGCCTACTTAAGATGGCGTTGAGTGCAGTCTGTGCACTCAACGCCGTCTAGCTTATGGCGTTGAGTGAGCTCTGCTCACTCAACGCCATCCAGCCTACTTAAGATGGCATTGAGTGCAGTCTGTGCACTCAATGCCGTCTAGCTTATGGCGTTGAGTGAGCTCTGCTCACTCAACGCCTTCCATCCTACTTAAGATGGCGTTGAGTGCAGTCTGTTCACTCAACGCCGTCTAGCTTATGGCGTTGAGTGAGCTCTGCTAACTCAACGCCATCCAGCCTACTTAAGATGGCGTTGAGTGTAGCCTGTGCACTCAACGCCGTCTAGCTTATGGCGTTGAGTGAGCTAAGCTCACTCAACGCCATCCAGACTACGACGTTGAGTGAACTCAGCTCACTCAACGTCATTCAAGGGTCACGGGCGTGACGGATCGGTCACGGGCGTGTCAGGCCCATGTTGAAATTTCTGAGCTCGCCGATCGTCTTTCTGAGGTCGACGATCGTCGAAGTGGTCACGCCCTAGGTCACGGGCGTGACGGGTCGGTCACGGACGTGATCAACCCGTGACTCGAAATCTTGGTCGATAGACTTCAATTCTTGGGTTTCCTAGGGTTCTGTTATGACAAAACCACTTCTATGGGTCTAGTTGGAAATGGAATGTTACACACGTAAATTTTTGTTTCACTTACTAGTTAAGTATTTTGCCTTATATTTTTATCAATGTTCTAAGCATTTTTCTTCTTGTTTTGAAATTTTCCCTAGCGTCCGTGACTGTGCTGCCTGCATCCTTTGTCTATTCTGCATCAAGTTTCTGCTTCTGGAGATTTATCTTGTTTGTTACCGTCTCAAGTTCTATGTATTCTATTTTCTTTACTATCGGGCATTTCTTTTATGCAATAATTTTATAATTAGTCGTTTTCTCTGTTATCATGAAAAACTACTAAGCTAAATAAATTACGTACTAGAATTTGATATTATTGCATGTTCATTTTCTTTGAAATTGTTATTGCATGAGATTGATATCACCACCTGTATCATAGAATTTCTTATACTCAAATTATATGCATCTAATTTTTCATTGATAAACTCTAAGGCTTCTGCATACATATAATATATTTTCCTCTAAATTAATTATCTTAAACATAATAATATTAATCCAGCTTCTGCCTAACAGACATGAAATTTCTTTTCTCATGTATGTAGCTTCACGACCCGTTAGAAGCGCATTCTGATCTTTACTTTTAAACAGGTGACAAATGTTTCATAAACTTTACTCAAAAAAATTTCACTTAATCTCATTTTAATCAATAAAATAAGAATATTCATGAATTAAGATTTATAAAATAGCAAATAATCTCCATTTTAAAAAAAACTGACGACTAATTATGAAGTTTCCAAAATCAATTGAGTATTAATTAGAGATGGAATCTTTAAAACCGAATACATGGGGGTCAAAAGACTCGTGTAACAAGAAATTTTGGGATGTCACAATGCTATCATTTAACACCGGAATGAAATCTTTAAAACCGAATAAGCAGTAGAATTTCATCAAAAAGTGTTGTCCGAGTAGACTCCCCAACTCAAGAGACTAGGGCCTGTTTGGGAGGGTTTTTTAGCTCCTTTTTTCTATTTTCTGGAAAACGCTATCACACTTAAGAAATCGTTTGGATTGTCTACCGGTGGAAAAAGCTACCGCGGAAAACTTCATTTTCGCATCTTTTAGAAAAGTCACTTGTCACCTACTTTTATTTTTTCGAAAAACACTTCATCACAAAAAAAATTCTCTTAAAAAAATATTCAAGTTGATTTTTTTGTCCAACAGCGCTTTTTTTCGCTGGCGTAATTTTTTTACCCGAGCATATTTTTTTGCCTGAGGGCGAATTTTTCAACTAAACACAAATTTTATGGCCGGGCGGGAATTTTTCGCCCGGGCACAAAATTTTCGGCCAGGCTGGCATTTTTAGCCCAAATTCAAGGTTTTTCGCCCGGGTGCGCTTTTTTCGCCCGAGTGCGGTTTTTTCGCCCGTGCATGATTTTTTTCGCCCGGGCGGGTTTTTTTTCGCCCGAACCGATTTTTTTGTCCGGGCGCGAATTTTTCGCCCGAGCGCGAATTTTTAGCCTGGACGCAAATTTTTCTCCTGAGCCCGATTTTTTCGTCCTGCCACAAGGTTTTTCGCCTAGGTGCATTTTTTTCGCCCGAGTGCAGTTTTTTCGCCCGTGCACGATTTTTTTCGCCCAACCCGATTTTTTCTTCCGGGCGTAATTTTTTTGCACCAGCAAAAATTTTTCGCCTGGGCGACATTTTTTTTGCCCGGGCGTGATTTTTTCGCCCGGCCGAGATTTTTTTGCACGGGCATGATTTTTTTCGCCCGGACGCGATTTTTGGCTTGGGAGCGAATTTTTCGCCTGGACTCAAATTTTTCGCCCAAGAGCGATATTTTTTCATCGGAGCATGTATTTTTTCGCCGATGAGCACTTTTTTCTCTCGGACGCAATTTTTCGCCCGAGCGTGATTTTTTTTGCCTGAGAACGAATTTTTTTGCCCCGGGAGCTGCTTTTTTCGCCCGATCACGAATTTTTTGACCGGGCGCGAATTTTTCGCCCGTGAGCGATATTTTGTCTGGATGCATTTATTTTTCACCCGGGCGAGATTTTGTCGCCTGAGTGCGCCCACGGCGAATTTTTTGCCTAAGCGTGATTTTTTCACTCGTTTGTGATTTTTTCCCCGGCCGCATATTTTTTTCGCCCGGATGCTATTTTTTTCGTTCGAATGCATTTTTTCGCTTTCGAGCGAAAATATCAAATCTGTGAGAAAATATCGTGTCCGGGCTAAAAATTCATGCTCGTGCAAAAAATTCACGTTCGGGCGTGTAATATTCGCTCCCGGGTGAAAAAATCGCGTCCGGGCAAAAAATTCGCGTCCGGCTGAAAAATTGGTGCTCAAGCGAGAAAATATAGCACCCGCCCAAAAATATCGCACCCGGGCGAAATATTCACGGTCGGGCAAAAAATCGCATCCGGGTGAAAACACCGCGTCCCAGCGAAAAAATCACGTCAGTTCGAAAAAACCGCGCCCGGGAGAAAAAACTGCGCCCAGGCGAAAAAAAATAGCTCCCGTTCGAAAAAAAACGTGTCAGGGCGAAAAAAAATGGCATCTTTGCCCCCCCCCCCCCCCCAAACGCATATTTTTGGTCGGGTGCGCATTTTCCGCTTGGACGCACATTTCCCGCTCGCGCGCTCATTTTCCCCCGGACGCACTTTTTTAATAAAAAACGTTACCGACACAGAGATTTGTCAAAACGGTTTATAAAATGCTTCTCTTTCTGAAAAGCTCTATAAATTGAGTTTACCCAAACAGTTCTCCTTTTTTAATAAACATTTTTCAAAAACTTTTTTTTCTACCATCTTTTTGCCACCCCTCCTCCTTTCTGAAAAGATTTCCCAAACAGACCCTAGATCCTCAAAATCGAAGAGTTGCAGCCTTTAAAATTGGTGCTATAAAAAAAACAGCAATCTAGTTCTAGTCGCAAACTCTATCAAGCTATAGAGAATATATACTAGCACAACACAATTGGTACGAACCTATGAAATTTGATCATGTCCGTTCCGCGTCAATCACACGAGTAATAGTAGCAGGTACGTCACCAAAGATGACAGGAACAACTTTTCTATTAGGGTCTGTTTGTTTCTACGACAATATTAAAGTATTGACTTTAAGAAAATGAAAGTCAATTCCGATGTCCGTATCAACAATTGTAGAGTGGAATTGACTTTCTGGTGAAAAATCGTAGATATTCACACAAAACTAAAAACTCAATGGTTCAATGTCTATCTCTAACTGCGAATATTGAGATTGTCAGCATCGGCTTTCAAAAGAAGAGTAATTTTTTCTGCATGAATGTGATTTTTTTGGACCAGACATAATTTTTTCGCCTGAAAACGACTTTTTTGCACGGACGCGATTTTTTTGGTCAGGACGCTATTTTTTTGCCCGGACGCGTTTTTTAAGCCCAGATGCGCATTTTTCGACCGTACGCGCTTTTTTCGCCCTGACGCGCTTTTTTCGCCCGGATGCGCTTTTTCGCCCGGACGCGATTTTTTTGCCCAGACGCGACTTTTTCGACCAGACACGATTTTTTCGCTCGTGGGTGTTTTCTTCGACCTGACGAGAATTATTCGTCCGGACCCGAATTTTTCGCCCGGATGCGATTTTTTTGCACGAACGCGGTTTTTTTCGCCCCGGGGTGTTTTTTTCGCCACTGGGTGTTTTTTTTGCCCGAAAGCGAATTTTTCGTCCGGGCGCGATTTTCCGCCTGGGCGCGATTTTTCCGCCCGAAGGCGATTTTTCGCCCGGACGCGATTTTTTCGACCGGACGCGATTTTTACGGACGGACGCGACTTTTTCGCCCCGACGCGACTTTTTCGCCCCTACGCAATTTTTCAGCCCGTACGCGATTTTTTCTCCCCGAAGCGAAAATTTCACGTCGGGGAAAAAAATCGCATCCGGGCGAAAAAATCGCGTACGGGGAAAAAGTATCGTCCGGGCGAAAAAGTCGCTTTCGGGCGAAAAAATCACGTCGGGCCGAAAAAATCGCATCCGGGCGACTTTTTTAAAATCCGGGCGAAAAATCACGTCGGGTACATTGAAATTGCTTGATATGAATCTTTCATTGAAAAAGGGAAGAAGAAAAACCCGTTCGAAATTCGCGTCGGGGCGAAAAAATCGCGTTGGGCGAAAAAATCGCGTCCGGGATTAAAAGTCGCGTCCGGGCGAAAAATTAGTGTCGGAGCGAAAAATTTGAGTTTGGGCGGAAAAATTGCATCCATACGAAAAAATTGCGTCTCGGCGAAAAAATCGCGTTCGGACGAATAATTTTGCGTTCGGACGAAAAATTTCGCGTTCGGGCCGAAAAATTTAAGCGTGAGCAAAAACATCGCGGCATGACGAAAAAATTATGTTCGAACTATAAAATTGATGTCAGGCAAAAAATCAACGTTTATTATTTTTAATTGAAAGCATTGACCAATGTCAATTCCTATAATTGAAAATCTTTCTGCAAACGAATAATAAAAAATGATTAATGTCAATTCCTATGACAAAAAGTCGTCATGCGGCTGAACAAAAGAATTGAATTTAAACTCAATGTCATTTCCCATGTGTATTGATATTGGATTAAAAGTCAATACTTCAATATCAATATCGTTGAAACAAACGAACCCTTAGAGCATTTCTTTAGCCTCAATCGAGCAATCCAATTTCACATGTAAATGCACCAACCCATCATAAGTACAATTTTTTTGGGAAGATATAAAAACCTTTAGTTGAGTTCAATATATAAACTCAAATGATGTCCAAACACTGGCTGATGTCAACTCTGTAGGGCCTTCTTGTGATAATCTTTCGCAACCGCTACAAACCTATCCAATCCGCGATGAAGCAGGCCTTCCAAGAAAGGTTTCAATGTCTGGAAAGGCAGAATTATAAGACAAGGTTGCTTGTTGAGCTTTGTCGCTAAATAGCAGTTCAACAGTTAAATAACATAATGCTTTTGATACTTACTGCTGCTACCGGGCCTAGTATTTCGGGAACTTCGTACGATGCAGTCAGCTGCATGAGGGAAGGAGAGCACGGCAGGAAACAAATATAGTTCAAGAATGCAATTTATTTGAGCTCAAGAACGTAATTCTGCTTTCTGCTAAAATTGAAGCAAAATTGGACTGAAATTCTAGAATCAATTTTTTTCCACAATTTACTTCAGAAATGTTGATTTCTGAAATGGAGAACAGCTATTGTGCTCCAGAAAGGAAATTTTCAAAAACGGTAACAGTTGGATACAAAATGAGGTCTTTGTATTGTACAGTATTTTAATACTACACATTGCCAGCACTAATGGCCCGTTATAACACTTTTTAAATGTTTGGATGTGTTCAAATATTTGTTTCAAATGTGAGTACTGTTGAACTGCCTTACACTGATATTTGTTTGTTTTCTACAACTCTGATTTTTCTGAACTTAATTATTGTGCACGCAGTTATGGTGTTTGTTTGAGTGGCAACTAATTTCACTTTTAGTCACCCTCCTCATATTGTCATGTTATGTGCTTTCATAGCGTGGTGTGTAACGGCCTCCCCAGCCCACGGCTCGAAAGAACGGTTGTCGGCACCCTCAACATCCAGCTCAAAAGGGTTCAGTCTCAACCGATTTGCAGACCATGCACCTCAACCCATTTCCATCTATGGGCGGGTTGTTGGTGGCCACCACCACCCATTTGATGAGAAGTGATCCAGTTAAGCGCCATTACGAGGACTTCTTAGGAGGTCACCTATCCCGTGACTACTCTTATCGGAGCACGCTTAACTATAAAATTCTTTCACTTTTCATCACCAATTGAGCTCAATTGGTGATGAGAAGTTAAAAAATTTCATAGTTAAGCGTGCTCAAGATGGAGTAGTCATGGGATGGGTGACCTCCTGTAAAGTCCTCATGCTGCCCGCTTAACTCGAATTTCCCTCACAAAGGGAGGCGGTGGTCACCAACAACCCATGCATGGATGGAGAGGGGTTGTGGTGCATGGTCTCCAGACCTGTTGAGGCTGAACCCATGCGAGCTGTGTGTTGGGGGTGCCGGCGGTCGTCCTTGTGAGCTGTGTACTGGGGAGGTCGTTACATGATGGTGGTTCGTCTGTTAGTTGACCGAAGATGGTGAGGGAGGTAGAGATATAAGAGAGTCATGCACATGCGAATATAGGGGTGAAGGAGAAGAAGTGGGGAGTCTTGCTCAACTCATACCCTAGATGAAGACTAAGAGAGAACTAGAGAAAGGAAAAAATTCACAATACTCATTGTTTCCTTTCTTCAAGAAAATTCACAATACTCATTGTTTCCTTTCTTCAAGAACCAAAAGATCCTTTTATAAACATATACGATGTCCTAATCATAATAATTCCGAAAACTTATATAAAATAACATATGCTAAATCATGATATGATAAATCAAAGGCCCGATATGAGTCGACATGAACATAAATTAAGACATACATAAAATAAATGGATACTAGGTTGTGTGGACAATAAAATCCCACCGATCCTTAAAATCAGGCTTGTCCTCAAGATTACATGATGCTCAGCCGGTTTGATCATCCAGTTACTTAATGTCCTCCCAGGACAACTCCTTGCAGTGTGTTGGCAGAGGGAAGGCAGCATGAAGAGGCCAGCCTTCGCCGTGTACGCAGATGATGCGAATTATGGGGATGTAGGGAACATTGCCTGTGGAGAGACAGAATCAATGAGACCTGATGGGGGCAGTAAGTGAAACAAAGATGAACTGCAATGGTCTGGCACGATCAAGGTGCTTACTGAGGGAAGACTGTGGACAATAATGGTTGTACTAAATCCAAAGGGGTACTGATGGGGGACCATCGGGCGCAACTCGGCGCAAGGCGGACCCCACCTTCGTATATTCGCGCCGACGGACTTGATCGGACCGGCGATCCGTTACCGCGGATGCGTCCGGCTCGTCGTTTAGATTCATTTTCATATATAGCATTATGTATTTCGGTTATTATTTTATATAGTTATGGAGACGGAACCGCCAGTCAATCATAGCCGTTGATTCCGGTTGTCCTAATATTGTTCTCTTATAAATAAGACTCTTAGGGCTGTTGAAAGGTCATTGCTGAAGTTTGGAGAGATTTCTTCCTTGCTTCCAGTGATCATTCCACGGTGCCAACGCCGTGGAGCCCTTGGTGCCGACGCCTTGGGATAAGTTTCCTTATTTTTCCCTCCATCCCTCTCATATTCTCACTGCCGCCTACAACCACCTAACAGACCACCTCCGCCTGTGCAGCCGACCCCTCCCTGTCCGCCCAGTTTTGGGCTGCCGGAAATCCTTCCATCCGCCCCTTTACCTCTTCCCGCTGACCACCCCTTGCCGCCACCCTCCAGCCCGCCTGCTGCCGCCAACCACCCCACCAACAAGTCCAGCCTCCCCCTCTCTTTGTCCCGTACAACCGGATCTGGACAGATCCGACCGGATTTGTCCAGATCGGGACTGGATCTCGCCGGATCCAGTCCAGCGCCAGCCAGCCCCCCTTTTACTCACCCCCATCCACCCATATCCACCCTCCAACCTCCCTCCACCCGTGGAACCACCCACCCTTACCCGATCTACCCTCGCACCATCCGGAAGCCCTCATTTCCCTCCAAGATTTCAGTTTCTTTGATCTTACAACCCTAAGTTTTTTTATTCCAGATTTTTGTACTTGTGATTTGTAAGGATTTATGGTTGTTGGTATAAAATATTGTGCATGTTGTGGATCTCTTGATTGAAGGAATTATAGCGCGTTGTGTTTGCCTGTGAACCTCTTACCTGGCAGGACGCTTAATTCGCCGCGCGCTCATTATAGCCCTCCGTGCGGGGGAACGCTATTGTCAAACGCTCAAAGAAAATCGTTTTCCTTTTATGAATGAATGCAATGTTTATTATATTGTCTTGTTGTTCACTTTGATTAAATTTGCCTGATTAATGTTGTCTCGGCATACAGTCATTGATTAGGGTGAGTCCACCCCTCACGTCACTAGCGAGCGTCTTAGGAAATCACTACACAGCCTACCCTACATCAGTTGGTATCAGAGCCCAGGTTGGGCCGTTTTGCATTCTCCGTAGTGGTAGGGCATTTAGAAGCATGGTAGATCCACCAGCCACCAACGACCGGGCAGCGGGCTCGAATTCGAGCGCCGCTACCACAGACTTTCAGCGCCTTATTCTAGAGCGTTTTGACGCAATGGGTACCCAATTCGAAAATGTGCGTCACGATATCGCCGCGGTGACTCGTCGTCTAGATCTGATAGAGCACGCTAGGGATACTCCCTCCCTACACGACAATGAGATCGCGGGTGACCCAGACGACTCTCCCCGTGGCGGGCAGCGGGTCAGAGATGATCCGCCGCCGGCAGACCGCTACCATCGTGAGGTCCCCGTGAGAGTCCCCACCCCGCCAGCATGGCGGAACCCAGAGCCAACACGTGGCCGACCCCCACCCCCGTGGGAAGATTACCGTATGCCACGTCAACCTGGCCCTAGGAACCGTGTGCCCCCACACGGTCGCCATGACCATCGTAGAGACGAGTACTACCCGCCGGGTCGGCGTGAGCGCGGGCCCCCGCTTGCTCGGCATGATTATGACCGTGATGATGATCCTGACGATTATCATGATCCGCGGAGAGGCGACCGCGCCTTTGACATCACCCGACGGATTCGCCTCGATGCCCCGACATTCGATGGTCGTCTGGAACCGAAGGCCTTTAGTGATTGGCTCCTTGACATGGATCACTATTTTGATTGGTACGATATGAGTGATGAACGTTGTGTCCGGTTTGCCAAGATGAAGTTAGTCGGGCAGGCCAAGGTATATTGGATTAGTGTCGAGAGAGCCTTAGAGCGTGACGGTTATTACTCTATCACCAGATGGGATGAGATGAAGCATAGGCTGAGCGAGAAGTACCTCCCTGCGTCCTACCGAGATCAGTTATTCGAGCAATTACAGAACTTGCGTCAGGGAACGCTCACGGTGGCCGAGTATATGGCTCGATTTGACGAGTTAGTTGTTAGGAGCGATATTTCAGAGGAACCCATCGCCACAGCCTCTCGATTCAAGGCAGGCCTCCGTTCGGATCTCCGGAGAGAACTGATTCCCCATCGCTTGGAGACGGTAGACCAGATATTCCAGCTCGCTCTAGAGTATGAGCAATACCTTCGCACCTCTAGTACGAAGCAATTTCCTTCCCGGACGGATTCGTCGACGTTTAGGAAGCCCACTCCTGTCCAGACTGCTACAGCCACCCCAACCCCTCGAGTCACTCTTGACGTGAAGGGGAAGGCTTTCGCCACGGAGGGCCATAGGCCTGGGGGTATTGAGTGTTTTAGGTGCTCAGGCAGAGTACACGTAGCGGCCCACTGCTCTACGCGGAATCTGTTGATTGAGGATGAGGAGCACGGTTTAGAGGGAGACGAGGAGGTTACTGAGAAGATCACTGCCGCCGTGGAGGAGGGCTGGGAGAGCGATGCTGAGCGCTCGTTAGAGGTGGGAGTGGTCAGGCGCTTCCTGCATACCCCACGTGTCGATGAGGATTGGCGCCGCACTACCATTTTCTATACGTATTTCCCGAGTGCAGGCGGTCCCTGCAAATTAGCTATCGATAGTGGGAGCTGTGTGAATATCGTGGCCCAGAAAGGTCTAGACCGCATGCAGGTGAAGGCGTAGCCTCACCCCTATCGTGTCATCTGGGTCGACAAGACATCGATCCAGGTTACCCAGCGTTGTCTCGTTCCGATCACCATCGCATCCTTCGAGGACCGAGTCTGGTGCGATGGCATACCTATGGACGTCTCCTGATGCGTGGATAACGGCAAGCGCACCGGTCGCACAAGTAATAAAGTTTGGGAATAAATCCCCGAGTGTCGGTCTCTTGAGGAACACAGTAAGGGATGAGTTAATGTCGAGGAGGACTTGAGATTGAAGTCCTCGGGGCGAAGGTAACGATGGGGGTTTTGGTGGTTGTGGAAAATAAAGTAAAAATCTAACAACTACTCCTATGCAGCGCCGCTATGCGATGCTTCGCCAGGCGGATGGAAGACTAGACGGGCCGCTATGCACCGAATCGCTAGGCGGATGGGCGAGTAGGCTAGCGGATGAGGTGGAGAGAACGGCGGAATGAGGGTCGTAAGCACCTCTTCGCAACGCACGCCACTAGCAATTGCTAGTGCGGCAAGGGTGGAGGGATGGCGGAATAATAAGGCGCACCTCAAGTAAATAAATAACGAAAACACAAATCACATAGACATGATTTAGAGTAAAAGTTAACTACAAATAAACATTCTTCATCAATACAAAGAGAATAACTAAGCTAACAACAACAAGAGGAAGAGGTGTGCGAATCGACCGAATCCGAAGCCTTGTTGAGGGTTCACGGTTGGAATCCCGGGTTGTCAATCCGAGTCCAAGCTCGGTCCTCAACTGCGTCCGGGGTAGAGGAGGCTGTCACTCACTCCCAATGGACCCGTCTTCTTCGTTGAAATGATCCGTAGATTGCGGCTCCGGCCCTTCCTTGCTTGATGGAGAAAGCTAGGTCAAAACTCCGCTTGAAGCTCTAGGATGAAGGAGGAGGCCGAGAGGATGCTCCGGCGTTGATTCGGCGTTGAAAGCTTGCCCGGAGACCCTCCCTAAGGTGGAGGATGAAGGGGGACGGAGGAAACCCTCGTCCGAGACGAAAAACGGCGGAAGTGTCGAGCTCTCTCGAATAGGGCGAAACCTGCGCTATTTATAGAAAACAGAATTAAACAGCGCGCACGATCACTGGCGCACGACTAGTGGTCGTGCGCGATATGGTCAGTGATCGTGCGAAATGGAGGCAGAAAAGTGGAAAAAGATGTCATGACTGCGCACGACCGGCAGCGCACGAGCAGTGATCGTGCGCGGTATGGCTGGTGATCGTGCGATATGGCGGGACAGAACTTTCCCAGGAGAGGTCATGACTGCGCACGACCGATGATCGTGCGCCAAAGTGGTCGATGGTCGTGCGTGGGTAACAACGCACGACCATTGACTCCTTTGCCAAAAAATGGTGAAAGTCCGATGCCGGACGCCCACACGATCCCAGAACCTGCAGGAAAACTGGACGGGATGTCGATCATGGCAGTCACAGACATAAATATAATGCACAGCAAAATGGAAATACACACACGCACAGAAATAGGCTAAAAGAGTGCACAAGACGTGGAAAACCGTAGCGAACCAAAAGGAGTGCAAATGACGCTAAACGGCGTGCAAAGACAAGAAAATAAGCCTAGATGAGTCCGAAAATAGGTATATAAAGAGGACTCATCACACCCCCAGACTTAACCGTTTGCGCGTCCCGAGCAAACAAAACCTCAGCAGACAGGGAAAATGAACTAGCTAACAAAGAAATTGCAAAACGGAGTACCATGCGAAGTCGCATGCTCGCGTGCATAAAAATAAAGTAGGGGAAATTTTTAAGTATACAAAATATTTTATATTTTTCACAATGCGTAACAAGAATTTATTATTACTCAAAAGTAGAATCACGGTGAATCATCCGGTCCTACGCAGGAAGAAAGTAGACAGGCCACTAAGGTGAGCATTGCCGAAGACCGGGGCTCAAGATTACCCCCAAAGGAATCCACCAATGTCGGAAACCATAAGCTTGCCCGTTCGCACTCTCTCCACGGCACTAGTCAAATCAAGCGCAAGTCCGTAGGACTTCGGGTAATAATGGGGCTTGGGTTACGGTGAGGAAAACAAGGATAAACATGATGGGTATGCACCCAACCCAAATGAGCTAACGTACAAAACTAGTACCCGCTGCCCACAAAATAAATACGGGTGCACCACACCCCCAGACTTAACTTTTACTAAATGGGTGTGTGCACCGCCTACTCCAAATCCAAATCATCTCAAATAAAGATTTTCAATCAAACTTTTTCTTTCTCTTTCTCTTTTCTCTTTTTCAAATATTTTTCTTTTCAATATTTTCTTTTTCTTTTTACAAAATCAGCACATTTTTCTTTTGGGCACAACCACATATCACAAATACGGATCACCACATCACAACCCAACTTGAAAATACAAACCTAAAGCTCGACTTGGGTGTGCGACTAGGATCGGCTATGAGGCTTTGGCGAATATAGTGGAGCTGAATCAAAAAGAAGGGTAGGCACAAAGGGGCAGACAAGGGCGATGTTAGGAATGGGTACAAAGCTCAACCGGGCCAAAAGGTGGCCTACATCACTCTCACGCTAGACTGACCGTGTACCAATGCTTCAAGAATAGCTTGGGGCAAGTTCTTAGCAACCGAGAAAGATAATCCTTCCTCCCGACTCAAGCAATACGAGTCTAGTGGCGGCTACACACATTCCTACGCTACCGTTTGATTCACACCGGATTCACCAACTTTTGAGTAGAATAAAAAGAATTTACGCAGATAGAAAAATATAAAGCTATAAGCATACAGAAAAATTAAATCTACTCAAATTTCTACACGAGACGAGAGCAGTTGACTAGAAACACAGCAAGGCCAACATTTTACTCCGTCGCACAATCCTAAAATAGCACAGAAATTTTCCAAATCTAACAAAGATACAAGTTCAACTCGTGGCACGCTAACAGTTAAGCTCGCGCTCATGCGGGTGCAGTGGTGTGCGATGCAATGAACATAAACAAAATAAAATACAAAAAGCTTCTAGCATGCAAAAGAAATGTGCACGTGCAAAAGGTAAACTGACTCTCCCCCAGACTTAAACTAAACAACACATCAAATGATAGAGAAATTTAAATCAAAAAGAGCTAAGGGAAGAGGTTACCCAATGCTCAGCTAGTGAGCATACCAGAAGACGCGTGAAAACTAGGAGCAGGCCCGCCATACGAAGAATCACAACCCCGCCAATGCGTAGTATCCATGAATACCTGCAGGGGTGAGCTCCGCAAAAACAAAAGAAAAATATACCAAAAGAAAATACTAAACTAAGCTAGACATAAAATAAAAATAAAAATGCAGAAAATTTAAGATAAGTACTGGGGTTATTGTCATCCCAGCACGACTTATTCAGCAAAAGAAAAGTTCTAGCTAATGGGCCTATGAAAAGAAAAGTGCACAGGCAACTGTCCTAATATCCGTGTCGGTAACGGGTACCGATACGGTGATAGCACAGTTACCCCTCTACCTAGATAATAATACCTGCGACGCACAGGTAGAGGAAATAGGAAGTAAGATGAGGAGGAGCACTGGTCCTCACTCATCTCACCACAAAACAAATCCTTGCCTAGCAAGGTATCGCCCACCACAGGCTCGTTGGGGGCGAAGGTGAAGGCAGAGGCTTCAACTGCAAAAGGAGTAGGAAACTCCTCACGCAAGCTGAGGCACTCGCCGACAACCTGAGCGCAAGGCTCAATGTTAACCCAACTCACCTGCAGGGAGTCAACCCGCACAGGCGCAGAGGGAGAAGGGGGGTCAAGGAATAAAGGAGACGAAAAACTAAAAGAAGCAGAAATAGGGAGAGTGATCCCGGAATCACTCTCAGCAGGATCCAAACATAGATCACTGTCGGTGTCATGTGAGTCATGGCGAGGGGAAACTGAAACCACGAGGTCCTCGGTGGTGGTTTGGACCTCCTCATCCAACAAGGAAGTAGAAACCTCCTCACCGGCAAGGATTTCCTCATCACACCTCGGTACGTCACGGTGTTCCAAGACATAGTACTCACCATTGATGAGAATAATGTCCTCGTCACACCATGGCGCATCCTCATATTCCCAATTCCCGCAGGGCACAACATCATCGACCGACTCACTAGAAAGGGGAGTAGGTAATTCATGCAAAGAAAGCGAAGGAGCAACATCATCAGAGATAATATGCGCAGGTTCCTCCGGGGGTGAATCAAAAATAGGGGAAGAAGGCACAAGGAGAGAAGGCGCCGCAATGTCGTCGCACTGACCAGTAGAAAGTCGGATGGGTGTATCCACAGCAGTCCCCCATAGACAAGGTGGTACTGCGGATACATCATCAGAATCAGAAGGAGCGGCCATTTGAGAGGTGGATGAGACAATCCGGATATCCGGTTCATCATCCGCCTCCAACTGGCGCTGAAATTCTGCGCAATCTTTCAACACATGGTCGGTGCTATGACAACACAAACACCGTTTTCCATTACTCCTCGGTCCAGGTGGGACCGGAGAGGAATATGAAAAAGATGTAGGCGGAGAAGAGTAGTGACCATAAGACTGGGGTACGGTGTATGAAGTACCATAAGACAACGGTGCTCCATACACTGAACCACGAGAATTATGCTCCCATTCTTCAGTGGGGCACTCATCACTGCTATGCCTAGAATCCCCGCACCAACGGCAACGAATATTCGCATAAGAATACATGGTGCAGCAAGAAAGAATTCACCACAAGAATTTTCTAAGCAAAAATTAAGTACTCGCAAGCAAATAAAGAGTGGAACAGCCTGCTATAGCAAAATAAAAACTAGAAAGGGAATAAAATAAAATAAAAACAACAACTAAAAACCAAAACAAAAATGAAACATGAAATATACAAATGGAAAGGGCAACTATCTCAAATCTTCCTCTCCAAAAACTCAAACGACTGTGTTCCCCGGCAACGGCGCCAAAAACTTGATGCGTGGATAACGGCAAGCGCACCGGTCGCACAAGTAATAAAGTTTGGGAATAAATCCCCGAGTGTCGGTCTCTTGAGGAACACAGTAAGGGATGAGTTAATGTCGAGGAGGACTTGAGATTGAAGTCCTCGGGGCGAAGGTAACGATGGGGGTTTTGGTGGTTGTGGAAAATAAAGTAAAAATCTAACAACTACTCCTATGCAGCGCCGCTATGCGATGCTTCGCCAGGCGGATGGAAGACTAGACGGGCCGCTATGCACCGAATCGCTAGGCGGATGGGCGAGTAGGCTAGCGGATGAGGTGGAGAGAACGGCGGAATGAGGGTCGTAAGCACCTCTTCGCAACGCACGCCACTAGCAATTGCTAGTGCGGCAAGGGTGGAGGGATGGCGGAATAATAAGGCGCACCTCAAGTAAATAAATAACGAAAACACAAATCACATAGACATGATTTAGAGTAAAAGTTAACTACAAATAAACATTCTTCATCAATACAAAGAGAATAACTAAGCTAACAACAACAAGAGGAAGAGGTGTGCGAATCGACCGAATCTGAAGCCTTGTTGAGGGTTCACGGTTGGAATCCCGGGTTGTCAATCCGAGTCCAAGCTCGGTCCTCAACTGCGTCCGGGGTAGAGGAGGCTGTCACTCACTCCCAATGGACCCGTCTTCTTCGTTGAAATGATCCGTAGATTGCGGCTCCGGCCCTTCCTTGCTTGATGGAGAAAGCTAGGTCAAAACTCCGCTTGAAGCTCTAGGATGAAGGAGGAGGCCGAGAGGATGCTCCGGCGTTGATTCGGCGTTGAAAGCTTGCCCGGAGACCCTCCCTAAGGTGGAGGATGAAGGGGGACGGAGGAAACCCTCGTCCGAGACGAAAAACGGCGGAAGTGTCGAGCTCTCTCGAATAGGGCGAAACCTGCGCTATTTATAGAAAACAGAATTAAACAGCGCGCACGATCACTGGCGCACGACTAGTGGTCGTGCGCGATATGGTCAGTGATCGTGCGAAATGGAGGCAGAAAAGTGGAAAAAGATGTCATGACTGCGCACGACCGGCAGCGCACGAGCAGTGATCGTGCGCGGTATGGCTGGTGATCGTGCGATATGGCGGGACAGAACTTTCCCAGGAGAGGTCATGACTGCGCACGACCGATGATCGTGCGCCAAAGTGGTCGATGGTCGTGCGTGGGTAACAACGCACGACCATTGACTCCTTTGCCAAAAAATGGTGAAAGTCCGATGCCGGACGCCCACACGATCCCAGAACCTGCAGGAAAACTGGACGGGATGTCGATCATGGCAGTCACAGACATAAATATAATGCACAGCAAAATGGAAATACACACACGCACAGAAATAGGCTAAAAGAGTGCACAAGACGTGGAAAACCGTAGCGAACCAAAAGGAGTGCAAATGACGCTAAACGGCGTGCAAAGACAAGAAAATAAGCCTAGATGAGTCCGAAAATAGGTATATAAAGAGGACTCATCATCTCCCACGTTCTGTTAGGCCGCCCTTGGCTATTTGATCGCGACGTCACGTGCTTTGGTCGTTCGAACATGTGTGTCTTTTATGACAAGGGGCTGAAGATCACTTTATCTCCCACCCAACCCAGAGAGAGGCCCAAGGGCCGGATTGAGCCGTCCACTAGCACGATTGCTTCGAGGCCCGTGCATATCCTGAGGCGTAGTGAGTTTCTGAGAGATAGCATTGATGCTGGTATCATGTATGTGGTGGCAGCCACGATGGCATCTGACTGCCCTACACCTGAGATCCACCCTATCGTTCGACCCTTATTACGTGAGTACGCTGATCTTATGCCAGAGGAGCTCCCTGATGAGCTGCCCCTCTTCGGGACATCCAGCACGTGATCGACTTAGTCCCGGGGGCCTCGCTCCCAAATCTTCCTCACTATCGCATGAATCCTGTTGAGCACGCTGAACTCAAGAGTCAGGTCGATGAGCTTCTTCGGAAGCAGTTTATTCGCGAGAGCTTGAGCCCATGTGCCGTCCCCGCCCTTCTTACCCCTAAGAAGGACGGCAGTTGGCGCATGTGTATTGACAGTAAAGCTATCAATAAGATTACTGTGAAGTATCATTTCCCGATTCCTCGTCTGAATAACTTATTAGACACGATGTCCGGAGCCCAGATCTTCTCGAAGATTGATCTTCGAAGCGGGTATCACCAGATCAGAGTTCGAGAAGGGGATGAGTGGAAAACGGCGTTTAAGACGAAAGACGGCCTGTATGAATGGCTGGTCATGCCATTTGGGCTCTCGAATGCCCCGAGTACATTCATGTGAGTCATGACCCAGGTCCTACGACCCTATATGGGTAAATTCCTAGTCGTTTACTTTGACAACATTCTGATTTATAGCCTTACCGAGTCGGATCACCTCGAGCACTTGAGACTCCTATTTGACATTCTCCGAAGAGAGAAATTATTTATCAATATAAAGAAGTGCTCCTTCTTATCCGAGTCAGTACACTTTCTGGGATTCATTATCTCCTCCCCAGGCGTGTCAGTTGACCCTGAGAAGGTTCAGTCCATCCGCGAGTGGCCCATACCATCGACCATTCATGAGGCCCGTAGCTTTCATGGACTTGCGACCTTTTATAGGAGATTCGTTAGGGGTTTTAGCTCGATTATGGCCCCATTTACTAGTTGTCTGCGTAAGGGAGATTTTCAGTGGACCGCCGCGGCCACTCGAGCATTTGAAGAGATTAAGGACAAGCTGACGTCCGCCCCTGTTCTACGACTCCCCGATTTTAGCAGAGCCTTCGAGGTCGCGTGTGATGCGTCAGGCGTGGGTATTGGAGGAGTGTTGAGTCAAGAGGGACACCCAGTTTCTTACTTTAGTGAGAAACTGAACGAAGCCAAGCAAAAATACTCGAATTACGATCGGAAATTTTATGCTATCGTCCAGTCACTACGATATTGGAGACACTACCTCCTTCCCCGGGAGTTTGTGCTATATTCGGATCACCAGGCCCTGCGTTACCTCGACTCTCAGAGGAAGCTGAGTCACCGCCACGCGAAGTGGGTAGAGTATTTACAGGATTTCCACTACGTTCTCAAGCATCGCGCTGGTGTTGAGAACAAGCCCGCCGACGCACTTAGTCGTCGAGTCTCTCTACTTCACACATTGCGGACCCAGGTAGATGGTTTTGAGATGATGATTATGGACTACCCAACTTGTCCTGATTTTGTTGAGACCTACACTGCGTTATCGAGGGACCCTCCTGATCCTATTGAGGGGTTTCAGATCATCGATACGTACTTATTCCGGGGCTCCCGCTTGCATGTGCCCAACACCTCGTATCGTGACATTTTGGGCGGGATAAGTCGATTGTTATGGTAGAGGATCGTTTTTATTGGCCGAGTTTGAAGAAAGATGTAGCTCGTATCGTCCGACACTGTCGTGTATGCCAAACGGCCAAGGTAACGAAGCAGAGCACGGGCCTATACACTCCTTTACCCGTTCCCCATCGTCCTTGGGAGGACATTAGTATGGAATTCGTGCTGGGACTTCCGCGCACCCTGCGGAAACATGATTATATCTTTGTTGTGGTCGACCGGTTCTCTAAGATGGCGCACTTTATTGCATGTAGCAAGACCTCCGATGCCCCCCGCGTCGCGGCCTTATTTATGAGCGAGGTCTTTAGGTTACACGGTCTCCCAAAGTCCATTGTATCCGATTGGGACGTGCGGTTCGTTAGCTACTTTTGGAAGACGTTATGGCGGAAAACAGGAACTACTCTAAAGTTCTCGTCCGCATACCATCCTCAGACGAACGGTCAGACTGAGGTGGTGAATAGAAGTTTAGGTAACCTGCTGAGGTGTCTAGTTGGTGAGCATGCGTCTAGCTGGGACTTGGTGCTCCCTATAGCTGAGTTTGCATACAACAGCTCTGTCAATAGGTCGACTGGTCTGAGTCCGTTTCAGGTAGTATCAGGTTATGACCCTAGGAAGCCTATTGATCTTATATCCGTCCCGACTGAGTCACTCCCTAGTGAGTCTGTTGAGTCCTTCACACGTCATTTGCATGAGTTGCATGAGTCTATCAGGCGTAAAATCAATTTAAGCAACGAACATTATAAAGAACATGCAGACAGACATAGGCGGGAGAAACATTTTCTGGTTGACAAATAGGTGATGGTACGAGTTCGTGCGGAGCGGCTCCCTCAGGGGCCTGCTAAGAAATTAAGCGTCAGGCGAATTGGGCCCTACACTGTTTTGAGGCGGATCAGGTTGAACGCCTACGAGCTGGACATTCCTGCGAGCATGGGTATCCACCCTGTGTTCAATGTTGAGGACCTAACATCCTATTTCCACCTCACGAGTACCCCGATCCATACCTTGACGGCCCTCCCGAACTTCCACCACCATCCCTTTCCCCCACCACCCAGCCTCCAGTTGATTCCCACTTCCCCAGGAGTTCACCACCATTAGCTTCACCTGGTGCACCACCACCATCGCCGGACCACTTTTCCCGAGAGCAGAGGGTCGAGCAGATTACGGAGATCATTGCGCATGAGTTCGTCCCCTCTATGGATGGACTTGTGTGCCGCTACTTGGTTCGCTGGTTTGGACGTTCCTCTTCCGACGACACTTGGATTGCTGCTGCTGAGCTTGATCGACTCGCCCCCGGACTTCGACTACAGTACGATCATCTCCATTCATCGGAGATGAAGGCTTTTCAGTCGGGGGGAGTTGATGGGGGACCATCGGGCGCAACTAGGCGCAAGGCGGACCCCACCTTCGTATATTCGCGCCGACGGACTTGATCGGACCGGCGATCCGTTACCGCGGATGCGTCCGGCTCGTCGTTTAAATTCATTTTCATATATAGCATTATGTATTTCGGTTATTATTTCATATAGTTATGGAGACGGAACCGCCGGCCAATCATAGCCGTCGATTCCGGTTGCCCTAATATTGTTCTCTTATAAATAAGACTCTTAGGGCTGCTGAAAGGCCATTGCTGAAGTTTGGAGAGATCTTCTTCCTTGCTTCCGGTGATCATTCCGCGGTGCCGACGCCGTGGAGCCCTTGGTGCCGACGCCTTGGGGTAAGTTTCCTTGTTTTCCCCTCAATCCCTCTCATATTCTCACTGCCGCCTACAACCACCTAACAGACCACCTCCTCCTGTGGAGCTGACCCCTCCCTGTCCGCCAAGTTTTGGGCTGCCGGAAATCCTTCCCTCTGCCCCTTTACCTCTTCCCGCTGACCACCCCTTGCCGCCACCCTCCAGCCCGCCTGCTGCCGCCAACCACCCCACCACCAAGTCCAGCCGCCCCCTCTCTTTGTCACCTACAACCGGATCTGGACAGATCCGACCGGATCTGTCCAGATCGGGACTGGATCTCACCGGATCCAGTCCAGCGCCAGCCAGCCCCCCTTTTACTCACCCCCATCCACCCATATCCACCCTCCAACCTCCCTCCACCCGTGGAACCACCCACCCTTACCCGATCTACCCTCGCACCATCCGGAAGCCCTCATTTCCCTCCAAGATTTCAGTTTCTTTGATCTTACAGCCCTAAGTTTTTTTATTCCAGATTTTTGTACTTGTGATTTGTAAGGATTTATGGTTGTTGGTATAAAATATTGTGCATGTTGTGGATCTCTTGATTGAAGAAATTATAGCGTGTTGTGTTTGCCTATGAACCTCTTACCTGGCAGGACGCTTAATTCCCCGCGCACTCATTGTAGCCCTCCGTGCGGGGGAACGCTATTGTCAAACACTCAAAGAAAATCGTTTTCCTTTTGTGAATGAATGCAATGTTTATTATATTGTCTTGTTGCTCACTTTGATTAATTCGCCTGATTAATGTTGTCTCGGCATACAGTCATTGATTAGGGTGAGTCAACCCCTCACGTCACTAGCGAGCGTCTTAGGAAATCACTACACAGTCTACCCTACATCAGGTACCTAGTGGTTGTAGACAGTTGAGGGTGTCTAAGGAACCCGCGGAATGCGAACTGCAATGATCAAAAGTGGCGGCTCTAGCGAGTGAATAATCGTTAGAAAATGACTTGTGAGTGGCTGATGGGACAAGTGGCATGATCATACATATTTTTTCATGTAGTGTCTTGTCGCATAGCGGAGTCTTCATATATATACGGAGCCCCATAAGTAGTGAGATGTTATCTTTGGAATTGCAGTCTTTTGACTCTTTGGAGAGGAGAGTACCTTGGAGGACCCAACCTCCGGGTGCTTGGCGAGAGCTTGTCTCTCAATTTATCCATGCTTGCTTTTTATACAATGCAAGTTTGTATTCCTTCTTCTAAATCTTGATACGGCGTAACTAGCCAGCATAAATTTCTCCAACCTACAGAATTTGAGGCTTGAGAGTAGGGTGCTGGATGGAGAGGATAAAGACTGAGATGCAGTGGCTATGTTTTGTGCTACTTCTGTTATGATTATGTTTTCTGTTACTTTTGCTTTGTTTGTATTAAACTACTTGGTTGGCCTTGGTTTTCTAATAACTTGTGGTAATCAGCCTTTGTTTTCTAATAGCTTCAAGAAATTGTCCTTGGTTTTCTAATAGCTTCAGGAAATTAGCCTTGGTTTTCTAATAGCTTCTGGAAGATGGACAATTCTGGATATGCAGTTTTTGAGAAATGACATGAAACCAATTGTAACCCAATATATCATTTTAATGTTTGTCAACATATGATGAATAAAGATACCACAACAATAATCTAGTTATTCAACTTCATTTTGCAATATATGATATAATTTTTTATGGGCCCACACTGTTAGAAATTTTCCATTTGGTGGGCACAATTCATCGAGAGGTGTCCCGATAGAATCGTACGCAAAAATTAGATTCTATTCGGACTCCTACGACTGCAACTTAATTCAGCCGCGCGAACGTTCGCAGATTGTGATAGGTTGGTCAAATCGTCTCGTAATTTCATATCGCGAACCCGGTCTCACCCTGACATATGAATGAGAATGAAAAATTAAATCCTAACTAATTCATGGAATTTAATTGGTGATTTTAATTTGGAGTAAATGGAGATTAATGACCTCCATATTTTGTTAACTCCCATAGTCCCATGGCTTACCTATTAAAGTCGAAAACCTAAACCTCATGCTTTAAACGGATGAACAAGGGCTGATCGGCGTCTCTCTCTCTCTCTTCCCCTTACGTGAAATCTCCGCACCTCCTTGAGATATCGAGAGAAAAGGACAAGGAATGCGTGCATCACACGGAACAAACCAGAGGAATACTCTCTTGATTGCGTGCATCTGGAAACCCTCTCTCCATTCGGCAGTTGGAGAAAAAACAGGAAGGTATCTATCTCCTTTAGATCAGAGAGAATCACAATCTAGGTGATTCAGTCTTCATCAATAATCTCATATCTGGAGGAGACTGTCTACAGTCAATGCCATAAAGACAGGTCATTTAATTTTCATCTTTTACCATAAATCAGTGATATTACCTTTTGATGCGAAAGCGGTTAGCTCGGTGTTGGTCCGAGAAGAAGGCAAGAAGCAGCTCCCCATCTACTATGTGAGTAGAGTGATGCGACAGGCGGAAACGAGATATCCTATTCTAGAGAAGTTGGTGTTTGCTCTGGTGATTTCGGCTCGGAGACTCCGTCCTTATTTTCAGGCTCACTCCATCAGGGTCGTCTCCGATCACCCTCTGCGTAGTATTCTGGATGGAGTGGAGCATTCAGACAGGTTGGCGAAATGGGCGGTGGAGCTTAGCGAGTACGACATTTCTTACTCTCCTAGGGTAGCGATCAAGGAGCAGGCAGTAGCAGATTTCCTGGCTGACTTCTCAGCCGAGGTGAAAGGAGACGAAGGCTCTTCTAGCCCAGTCTCTTGGAAGATGTTCGTGGAGGGGGCTTCAGGCAGGTATTCCGTGGGAGCCGGAGTCGTGCTAGTAAGCCCCCAGGGAACCAGGATCGAGCAAGCAGTCGAGATCCTCTTCCCCGTTAAAAAAAATCAGGCGGAGTACGAAGCCATGGTGGCTGGCTTGCGTCTCGCCAAGGAGCTAGCAATTCGGGATATTAGGGCCTTCACTGATTCAATGGTGGTCGCGTCCCAGATCAGAAGAGAGTTTGAAGTAAATGACCCAATCCTGCAGAAGTACTTAGTTAAAGTGAAAGGTCTGATCGGGGGGTTTCAATCTTTCTTCGTGGAGCATGTACCCCGAGAGGAGAATTCAGAAGCTGACTACCTCGTCAAGTACGGTCCCCGGGATGGGGGAACCGTAATCTTGTTGTTCTGACCGTCAATTGAGGAAGGGGAGATGATGGAGACAGAGCAAAGAACCTCATGGAAGGATACGTTCGTTACGTTCTTAACGACGGGACAGCTGCCTGCCAGCGAGGGGGATCAGAGAAAGTTACGTTACAAAGCTGCTTATTACTTGCTGCAGGAACGGGAGCTCTGCCGCAAGACTATCTCGGGCTCGTTATCCAGATGTTTGTCAGAGATCGAAATCCCTCGCGTTCTCGAAGAGATCCATTCAGGAGAGTGCGGCATCCACTCGGGAACTCGTACACTAGAGCAGAGAATTCTAAGGCACAGATACTTCTGGTCAACCATTCGGAAGGATGCGGAAGCCTTCTCCAGGAAATGTCCCCAATGTCAGCTCTTCGCACCCCTTCAGCTACAACCAGCTTAGCATCTTCACTCGATCACTGCTCCATGGCCCTTCGCCATCTGGGGAATGGACTTGATCGGCCCTTTTCCGCAGGCTAGCGGAGAGAGGAAGTTCGTCCTTGTCATGATTGATTACTTCTCCAAATGGATAGAGGCAAAAGATCTGGCCAAGACCACTTCTCAGATTGTAAAGAATTTTATATGGGGAGAGATTGCATGCAGGTTCGGTATTCCTCTCGCCATCGTCACCGACAATGGTCCACAATTCGTCACCTTGGAGTTAGAGGACTTCTGCAAGCAGCTAGGGACGGATCTTCGATTCGCCTCTGTGCATCATCCTCGCAGCAACGGACAAGTGGAGGCTGCCAACAAGTTGATCATCAACCTCCTAAAGAAGAAAGTCACCAACTTGAAGGGTAATTGGGCAGAGCAGCTCCCCTTAGTCCTTTGGGCTCTGAGAATAACTCCAAACTCGGCTACAGGGGAAACTCCCTTCAAGTTGTCCCACGGGTCTGAGGCACTCATCCAAGTGGAGTTTGAGGTTCGGAGCCCGAGAGGCATAGCAGCGGGAGATGGCAGCAAAGAATGGCGCTTGGAGAATGAAGACGCTCAAAGGCTCTCGCTGGATTTTGTTGAAGAACTTCATGACTTAGCCTCCATCCGCCAGGAGGAGATCAAGCGGCGCATGGCAAAGCATTTCGACAAAAACGTCCGCCTAAAACACTTCCTCGCGGGAGAGAAGCCGCGGGAGAGCGAGCGAGAGAGAAGCCGGTGCTGGACGGAGAGAGAAGGCGGGAGGGCGAAGAACGGGCGAAGACGGGCGAGCGCCGGACGTCGTTGCTGCGTCGATCGGGGGGGGCGATGTTAGTCGGTCGAGCGAGCGAGACGGAGCGAAGGCGGGCTATGTTGAATGATTTCCAAATTGCAATTACAAAGAGGCTAGTCACCTCTTTATAGAGAGGTGGAGACCGACCAATACAAGGATATAATCCCTACAAATAAATATGATATTATAACAAAATTAAAAATGGATAAAAATAAAATCCAAGCTAAATAAAGTAAAATACAGGAAAATGAAAAGCAGAACTGCCCAAACGGGCAGGGGAAGAAGGAGAGAGAATGTTTAGATTTGGTCACTACTTATAGGAAAAAGGGGAGGATGAAGGTGGACGACACATGAAGGGTTACAAAAATGAAAGTGAGCTACATTGCATAAAATAAAAGTGCATAAAAAATTTATGCTAAATAAATCAAAATACAGGAAAAAGAAAAGCTGACCTGCCCACGGGCAGGGGAAGAGGGTGAGAGAATGCTTAGATTTGATCACTACTTGTAGGAAAAGGGGAGGATGAAGGTGGACGCACATGAAGGGTTGTTAGGTCACATCATTCAAGAGGGAAAATTAATGTGGGCAAGGGGAAGAATGGGTCTCATGGGAAGCAAAGAGGGGGATGCATGGTGGGTGATATGAATGGTTTATGAGGTGACGTCAATGCAATGGGGGAATGAATTTGGAGGCAACAATATTAAATGAAGGAAATGCAAGGTGGCGTGCATGCATGGGAAAAGAGCTGGGCCCAACTATATGAAGGGGTGGAGGTAAATTTTGCCATGCACGGGAAAATTAATGAGGAGAAATATTAATGAAATTTTTGGCATTAAACTGAAGGTGGCAGGCAACATGAATGAGGTGTGCATCAAACAAAGATGGTGTGGGATTGGTGGCAGCATTTACATGGGATTGCATGGGATTAGGTGAATGACGTGGCAACATTTTGGAGAGGGTGGCGGCATGCAGCATATATAGAATTACGTGGGTGATGCTTGCATTTGCATGGAGCCCGGCCGCATGGTATTGGGAAATGAACTTTGGCAACCACATAAATGAGGAGCAATATTAATGAGGCGTATGAGTAATATTAAAGGGAATGGATCTCACGAGTAGAACAATGTGGAGAGATTGGAGGTGGGCCATCGAAATCATGAAGTGATTGGTAACAACATAGGTCGCGTAATTTGCATGAAATTCATGTGGACTACATAGATGGCGTGAATCTGGTCGTGGACGAAACTGCATGGATCGGCCTTGCATGGGTGTTGCTTGAATGTGGTCATGGACTTAACTGCATGGATCAACCTTGCATGGGTGCAGCTATATGAAAGGGTGGAGGTAAATTTCGGTCATGAACGGGAGAATGAATGAGAAGAAATATAAATGAAATTTTTGGCATTAAACTGAAGGTGTCAGGCAGCATGAATGAGGTGTGAATCAAACAAAGATGGTGTGTGGATTGGTGGCAGCATTTACATGGGTTTGCATGGGAATAGGTGGATGACATAGCAGCATTTTTGGAGAGGGTGGAGGCATGCAGCATAAATGGAATTACGTGGGTGATGGCTTGTATTTGCATAGGGTACGACTACATGTTATTGGGGAATGAACTTTGGCAACCACATAAATGAGGAGCAATATTAATGAGGCGTATGAGCAATATTAAAGGGAATGGATCTCACAGGTAGAACAAGGTGGAGAGATTGGTGGTGGGCCATAAAAATCATGAAGAGCTTGGCAACAACATAGGTGGCGTTACTTGCATGAAATTCACGTGGACTACATAGATGGCGTGAATATGACCGTGGACGAAAACTGCAAGCATCTGCCTTGCATGGGTGCGGCTTGAATGTGGTTATGGACTTTGACTGCATAGATCGGCCTTGCATGGGTGTGGCTTGAATGTGGTTGTGGACTTTGGATTATGTTAGAAAAGCCCATGTAAAGTGGCACATATAGCTCATGTTTTGTTTATTTTCTCTTTCTCCTCTTTAGTCCCACTTCATGTATAGGACTCTCTTCTCTCTTTCTCCTTCCTATAAATATGTATTCATACCTTGTATTGAGATATAGAAAAAGTATTTACAAGTTTGGGTTTTCTCTACATGATATCAGAGGAAATCGGTCTCTCCTGGCGGCTAGATTTTTGCTAACCGCCCTCCCTCCTTCTAAGCGTTGGCGCGGCCTGTGTGTTATTCTAACCGGGCGGCCTTCTTCTTCTCGCAAGGCGCGCGGGTACCTCTTCTCTAACCGCTCACCTTCCTCCTCCTCTCCGTGGCTTCCACCATCCTGTCTCTCTACTCTCTATCCTTTTATAGAGTTCCTTTTTCTCTAGCTAGTGGGCCCTCTCCCACTTCTTCTCTTTTCTTCCCGCGCGGATTCCCTCTCTTCCCGCGCGGCTTGTGTTTGGCGGACAACCAGGAGTTCTCTCTTACCGCGCGGGTCCCTTCTCTTCCCGCACGGTGTGTCACTTTCTCTCCGCCCGTACGGCTTACTCCCTAACCGCACGGCTTCTTCTCTATCCGCAGCGGCTTCCGCACTTGGTCGTGGCAGCTTCCTTGCTGCTGGTGTACTCACTTGACCGTGCGGACTGCCTCTGTCCGGATTGCTTCCTCTTCTCGCGGCAATCTTCCTGTCCAGCTTGCCTTCTCGCCTCTTGCAACAGTCTCCCTAACCGCTCCGGGCTTAGCACCTGGTCGTGGCTTCTTGCCGCTAGTATCCTTTCACCGTGACCGTGCGGCCTCTCCTGCTTACCTCCTACTATCTGTGTCCGCTCGATTTCTTTTGTTCACTGCAGTTAGTCTGTTCGGGCGCCTTGCTCTCTGTCCGCTTCTGGTGGTCTTCTCACGCGGTCTCTTTGCCTAACCGCTGTCTGACCTCTTTGCGTCCTGCTTCTCTACCCTCCCGGTCATGGGCTCCTCTATCGATTCTTCTGTTCCGCCAGTCTCTTCTGCTGACCGCCAGGCTCCTATAAATGAAATTCGCGATGAATTGCGGATTACAACTATCGCCTTGACCGGGAAGAAGAACTTTACGGAGTGGGTGCACTCGGTTCGCCGTGTCCTTCAATCGAAAGGCTTTCTTCATCACCTGACCAAAGCTGCTCCGGTTCCTCCAACGGATGAGTGGCTACGCAATGACGGTCGGGTGCAGACATGGCTCCTTAACTCTCTGGATAGTGAACCTTACCGCATGGCCATGTATCATGAAACCGCCAAGGCCATGTGGGACGAGCTCCAAGCCCTCTACTCTGGTAAAGACAGTCTACAACACCTCTATATGATATCATCACTGATCTCCAGAATCTGGATGTTGGCGGAGCCTCCGACCTCACGTCCTTTGTGGCTTGGGCCAAGACTCTGGTCGAAGCATGGATTCAACATCAACCTTCCACGCTGGATCTTGCGGCACAACGTGCTTAGAAAGAGGTTGTTGGAGTAGCCATGATGATGGCTCGTGTACCGCCTCATCTACAGAGCATTCGGGCACAGATTCTCTCCTCCGCGGCTACTCCCTCTGTCAGATGTGTGTGTCATGCTGCTCAAGGTCTCTCCTCCTACTGATTATCCGGCTCCTCCGTCACTGGCTCTACTACAGCAAACTTCGGCTCCCCTACTCCCGCTTCCCCCGTCGACTCGTGGGGGACGTTCTGGCTCCAGGGGTCGAGGTCGAGGCAAACCGCCACTAAAGTGTTCCTTTGCGGGAAGGATGGTCACCGCGAGGCTGTTTGCTATCGGAAGCATGGGATTCCTCCTCGCCCACAGGCTACTGTTGCTCACCGACTCCTCTTCTCGTTCTGATCTTGACGAGGTCCACCTTCAGCTGCAACAATTCCATGGTTTGCTTAGTCTCCCACCGGCCTCGGTTGTCTCTGCCTCCTCCATCTCCCATGAAGGTATGGCCCATCTCTCCACGAGTCCACATTGGATAGTGGATTCTGGTGCTACTCATCACATTACTTCTCGGCGACCACAACAATACCTGAACTCTTCTCATCCCAAGTGTATTACCGTGGCTAATGGGGACACGGTTCCTGTTGTCGGCTCCGCTGATATCCCTCTCACTCCGTCTCTTTCTCTTCGCTCCGCTCTTCACGTGCCGGGTTCTCCCTTTAATTTGCTTTCTGTTGGTCGCCTTACTACAGATTTAAACTGCTCAGTAATCTTTACTTCTTCCTCTTTTCTGATACAGGATCAACAGAAACGGACTATCATTGGTAAGGGTCGACTGCAAAACGGGCTCTTCATCCTTGATGACCCTCCAGCAATCCTGACTTCTGTCTCCTCCGTCGATTGGCATTGCCGTCTTGGGCATGCCCCTTTACCCATCCTCCAGAAGGCTCTTCCTGATGTATCTTTACCTGTTTTTCAGTGTGAAACCTGTATTTACGGCAAACAGCCGCGTTCATCTTTTCAGTCTCATTGTACCTGGAGCGCTGTTCCTTTTATGTTAGTTCACTCTGATATTTGGGGACCGTACCATGTTACTAGCATTTCTGATTATTGTTATTTTTTAACGTTTATTGATGATTACTCTCGAATGACATGGCTCTACTTACTTCGTGATCGCTCTGAGCTTCCCCAGGTCTTTCAGGCATTCCTCCTCGAGACCCGCACGCAATTCTCCACCACTATCCAAACTCTCCGCACGAACAATGCCTGCGAATACACTGATCACAAATTTGCAAACCTTTGCTCTGAATTCGGGGTTATTCACCAAACATCTTGTGCTTATACCCCGCAACAAAACGGAATAGTTGAACGTAAGAATCGACATCTTCTCGATATGGCTCGCTCCATAATGCTTCAAATGCAAGTTCCTAAATCTTACTGGAACTTCTCTCTCTCCACGTCCTGTTACCTAATCAACCGTCTTCCATTACCAATTATCCACAATGCCACTCCATTCAGCTTCATGTTCCCTTCTACTCCTCCATTCTCTCTTACACCCCGCATATTTGGATGTGTTTGCTATGTCCACACTCTTGGTCCCTCTATGGATAAGTTGGACACCCGGGCAACCAAACAGATCTCTGTTGGCTATTCCCGGACCCAAAAGGACTATGTATGTTACTCCCCAGCTACTCGAAAGGTGACTGTCTCTGCTGATGTGACCTTTCGGGAAGAGCTCCCTTTCTTCTCTACCTCCGATCCTACACCTTCCCCACCAGCCGTCATACGTCTTGCTATTCCAGTTACCACTCCGTCATCCCCACCATGTCCGAACAAGGCCCTCCCTATTCCCCTGGCGAACAAGGCCCTCCCTGTCCCCATCCACCTCTTATACGAGTTTACACCCTCGTCACACCTGTCTCTATTACCCCAATGCAGTCGGATTCGACCTCTGATGTTTCGCGCTCTGACGATCCGGCACCAGATTCTACTTCTCATCCCCTGACGAACTATGTATCCTTACATCGCCTCTATCCATCACTTCACACCTTTGACACCTCCCTCTCCTCTATTTCTATACCTAACACTGTGCAGAAGACTCTGCATCATCCTGGCTAGCGGGCGGCCATGGAAGAAGAGATGACGGCTCTCTGGGCAAACCAGACCTGGAATCTGGTACCTCTCCCTCACGGTCAGAGACCAGTTGGCTGTAAATGGGTCTTTGTAATCAAACATGCTCAAGATGGGACGAATGACCGTCTCAAGGCACGACTGGTGGCTCGTGGCTTCACTCAACAACACGGTCTTGATTACGAGGAAACTTTCTCTCCAGTAGCAAAGCGAATACCGTTCGTGTCCTTCTCTCCGGGCGGTTCATCCGAAATGGACATTACACCAACTGGACATCAAAACGCTTTCCTAAACGTCGACATTCCAGGAAACTGTCTACATGCAAGCAACCTCCCGGATTGG